>BPLR01007385.1:0-78655 GCA_021605095.1 Caerostris extrusa
TTGGTGTTTTTTTAATTTCAAAATTAAATTTAAAAATTACACATATTATTGTATTTTTAAAAATACAAAAATATATATATATCATAAATATGTTTTTAAATATTAATTAAGAAATCGTATTTTGGAATTTTAATATTTCTAGACATAACACAGATGAGATTTTCAGCAGAAAAAAATGCGCTTAAGAAATTCAGATCAAGTAATAAATGGGAAATAAAGAACTTTCTGTAATCCTTCAAACAACGGATTACAGCTAATTTTTAAGTTATTATTAAAATAAAAATATTTTTAACATTTGGATGTTATTTAAGAAATTAAGGAATAAAAAATTGAAAAATAAAAAACAAATCAGTTGAACATATTCAAAGTTTTTAGAAAAAAATTATGTTTGGTTGTGAATAATTTACAAATTTAAAATATTAATAAATTTGAAAATAATTTAAATTTAATACATTCATATGAAACAGTTATTGTAGAAACATTTTAATATATGTTAATAATCAATTTTATCCTATTTATTCCTAAACAGAACAATAGAGGGCGCCCCCAATATCGCCTCCAATCATTTAAAAAATTTTCGTCCTATGACAAATATTAACTAATATGTCCTAGCGCCAGCAAAAAAAAAGGCATAAAACTAGATATTTCAAAGCTAGATATTTTTTCTGCATCTATTTTTAAATATATACTTTGTAAAAATTAATTTTTTAAAAAACTAGTGATCTCTAAAATGGAATGATGGGCTAAGAGGTAAACATTAAATATTATTACACTTTGGTGAATTTATTTAAAAAAAAAACATTCTTGAAAATAATGATTTTTTTTTATTTACATGTTTAAAATGTTACCAATATTTTTCTACCATCGTATCTTTTTATCGTTTTTAATTCCTACTAACCTACTATGTTAAGCAGTATATATATGTTTTTATTATATTTGGGGTTAAAAGGTACAAATATGCTTTATGTTACTTTTTATTATATATTAAATTACATTAAATTATTCTAAATTAAAACTTGTTGACAGTATTTGCAAAGCCAGGTTTTAATTAAATAATCAAATCAAACATTTTTTTATTTTGATAAATTTTTTTTAGGAAAAATATTCTGAATATCATTTTATAAATAGAAAAAAAAATTAGAAAGTAAAATAGAAATAAAAGCTATATAATAATAATATTAACTATAATAAAAATAATACAGTAATTACTAATTAATTATAATTGCCTATTTTAAATTTTCTTGAATAAAACAGATCAACATAGAAAATAACAAACATTTAATTTTTAAGAGTAGTCATGAACGTATTTGAATAAATATATGGTAGTAGGCCTTTTCGTCAAAAATATAAATTTCGTCAAATTGAACATATGTTACAGATTAACGCCTTGTAAGGCGCTAATGTTTGATGTTTCCTTATTTAGACAGCAAACTCAAAACATAAAATGTGTCCATAAAAAAGAGAAGTTTGTATTTTTATAAAAGAACACATCAAAAGATCGTGTCTTTTTCAGATATCTACAAGAGATTTTATGAATAGCTTTTACAAAAGGAATCATATCAACAACCATAAGTTTTACTCCTAAATAAAAATAAAACTTACAAAAGAAATTAAAAATAGAATTCACTTTCCTTAATAACAGTATGTGTTTAAAAAATTTCCACTCGATAAGTTACAGAATTTTTTTTTAGTATTCTTGCTAAGGAAGAAAAAAATCTCGAATAACGTTACAAACATTAATATTACAACATTGAAAATACAATCTATACACTAATAAAATAAATATATTTTCTAAAAGACTTACTCACAAATATGAAGTAATTCCACAACAGCACTGAAGTAACACTAGTAACACACGCACGTGGCTCAATTCTAATTCTACTTGGCGCCAACTTTGAGTTGAAGTGAATACATACAAAAGAGTAAAATAAAGATGAATCACGCATTTCATGAAACGCACATGACAAAAAAAATACGACGTTCAGATTCGTCAAGTATAAATTCGTCATAAGCACGTCCCTTTTAAAGTGGCCATTGAGGTTGTAGTTTTTGTAGAAAATTCTCAGGAATTCCGTGAAAAGAGGGGTCTTCTTCGAGGGCTGAACTCTCTAGGGGTCATTGTGGAAAATCAGGGATAGCCAATGTCGTTCATTTAAATGATTTATTCATTTTGGGACCTGTCTCTTTGTAATATTTCATTGTTTCTTTTAGATTTCTTTTACAATAAGCGATATTGTAACAGAAATCTAAAAGGCAACGTGTGCTTATCACAATCCCCCTTTCCCCAGATTTAGTGATTTATTTCGACTCAGAAATTTTGTCATCTATTCTTTTATGTTTTCACACACGTTTGTTAGTAATTATTTAATTAAAAGTTTTTACAAGAAGTTTAACAACATCATCTTTTCTTTAACTTAAATTACTATTTTAAAAGTATAATTTATTATTTTATTGTTAAAAATATAATTTTTTTTTTTTTTTTTTTTAATGTTTTAATTTCTACATAATATTTTCAGGATTTTACATAAATGTGGGCTTCATAAGTAACAATTTATATTGTACTAAATATTAAATAAAAATATTTGCTACTGTTCCATTAATGTTCTTAACCAAAAATAATAGACATATGCATTCAAATTATTAATCGGCTTTTGGATTGGATATTCTTTATCGGATTTTGAAGAAAATAAATGACATCGGAAAACAATTTTTCCCCAATAAAATAAATTTTTTTAATTTTATTTTAAATTCATGTTTGAAAGAGAGAACTAAAATTTCCTCATGAAGTAAGAATTTTTATTAAATAAATATCTTTCTGTAACCTCTAATGGCAAATATTAAAAAGTAAGGCGTTAACTCATATGAAAGAATTAAATTTATATGTTCTTATCTGAAACGTTCTATAGAATGGGGTTATATTAACACAGATATAATATTAAATAATGATATAATTTTCTTATACCTTCAAAAATTTTCCTATGAATTAAGCTTCTATCCTATGAATTAAGCTTCTGTTTTTGATGGAGCACCCGTAGGTAGAAGTCTGGCTAGACTCTCATGTCGCTGAAGAAGGAGGGCATTCCGGGAGGACTTTTTAGGGGGTACTATATTGAGGGAAAAAGCCGGGAAACTCCCACCAGGTAGTCCGATTCACGAGGCAAGATGTTGAACATCCCAAACGCCATCGAAACCCCTCGTTTTCTGAAACAGTGTACAACGAAACCTCAGCCCAAATGTTCACCAGCGGTGCTCGTTGTCACTCAGCCACGAGTCGGTTTTAAAGCTTGCTCAACTATCAATCATACATCATTTGTTAATTTTAAAATTTGGTTTCCTGTTAGTGCCGAAATGGATAAAATAGGTGATTTTTTCAGAAATTCTTTGCAGCCTGTTAAACGACGAATTCCAGCGTGTTGAAAAATCTTGCTTTCGTTTTAATTCGTGTCATTTTATTGGGTTTTTGTGTTTCATGAAGTTTAAAAACAGAATTAGAACCTTTTTTTTTTTTTTTTAAATTGCATATTATTTATTTTTCAAGTATTCGTTCTTGACATAATGATTTTAACACTGTTTTTACTACTAAATGTATTATGCGCTTACGGTTAATTACCCTTACAGCAACGGTGTTAAGAGTATTATCTGTTAATGCCGCAGCTATATTGAGAACAATTCCCCACTTTTCACATTCCTCACGTGAAGCTCTTTACACACCATTTTTCGTAGTTGCAAATGTATAGCTTTGATGTGATTCAAGAGAAAGGGTTTTATCACGAACAAATATTTTTATGGATGTTTATTCTCATAGCTGCTCGGAAGACACATTTTTGGACGCAAAATTGTTTTGAAGTTGGGGATAATTTCACTCACATCTGAAGAACATGCTGCCAATGGAAACTGTATATAGGAGGAAGTGGTCAGGCGAGCTAAGATTTCTTTGTCTAAGTTTGAAATTTTAGATGGCCTTATATACTCATGTCCATAAATTAAGGATAATGAAGTTCAGGCAAAAGAAAGAGACAGAAGCAAAACAAATTTGACTTATTTGTAAAGTCTATTTATTAAACAAAAGGTAAAGAGCAAAAAAAAAAAAAAAAGATGCTATATGTTTGACATAATTAATAAAAATAGCGATTTTTACTCCTTGGACCAAATTTCAAAAAAAGAACCTATTTACAAAAAACAGTATAACAGAGTTAGTATAATGGTTAATATGGAGTATGTCTCCCGGACGATGCAATACATTCCTTACAACGCCTAGGCATGCTGAATATCAAATTATCAATCTGATCTTGGGAAATATTACACCACTCATCAAGCAATACCCTCCGAAGTTCCGGTTTACAGGTGGGAGGGGGTTGACGGGCTGCAATTCGTCGGCCAAGCATATCCACACATGCTCTATTGGATTCAAGTCCGGTGAGTATGCTGGCCAATCCATACGGGTGATTTCTCCAATTGAAGGCATTCGGGCAATGTTTACGGTGAGGACTTTAGGCGTTGTCATCCATAAAAAGAAATTCAGCACCCATGGCTCCCCGAAACAAACGTACATGTTGTTCCAGAATGACATCCCAATAGATATGGCCTGTCATCGTTACACTCTGAACATGCAGGTCAGTTCTGGAACCAAGAATAATTCCTCCCCAAACGAGCCATCCTGCACCACCGTAACGGTGACGTTCAATGGTGTCCTCTTGGTGGTAACGGGTACCTGTCGCTCTCCATATGAGAGTTCGGCGAGAATCAGACTGCAAACTAAACCTGGACTAGTCGGAAAACATCACTGTTGCGGTGTCCACAATGCATGCTCTCTACTCCAGGTTAATCGCAGGCGACAGTGAGTTGCGGCAAGTGGAACACATCTGCAGGCCTACGAGCATATTTAATGTGCACTAAGCGTCTGTACACGGTCTGCCTTGAAACTGTCGTACCGGTAGCTGAAGAGAACGAGACAGGTCTGATGCTGTGCTCGTCTGTTTTTTTGGCAGTAACTGCTAAATACCGGTCCTCATTCGGCGTTGTAACTCGGGGGCGATTGTAACATCTACTCACATTACAATCATCTTGGAATCGTTGCCAAAGCCTGGAGATGACACTGTGGGCGATTCAAGTTTCTCGGATACTTCCAGCTGGGTACGTCCACATTCCAGTTCGATTATTCTACCACGTAAAAAATCATCCAAATGCTTCCTTTGTGCCATAACTATGCAGTTGTGCACTGAAAGGCTTTTAAAGCGCTTGTGAACAATTTTACTTCTTTGCCACCATTTTATATACCCCTCTCTTACACTCCCGTCATTGTGACGTACATTATCCGCGCCATCTGGTGGTTTCCTGTAATTTGCATAATATTCTTCTTCAAGAAGTGTGTGATAATTCTACAGGTGAAATTTTTCTTTTTAGAGTTCAATTTCTGTGTGATTCTGAAGCCTTCCTTAATTTATGGACATGAGTGTAAATGAACACGATCAAAATTGAGGTTCATCAAGAATCTTGGAGGCTTGAATTTCATATGCCGAGATAGCAATGACAATGGACATTTATTAAAAACTACCCGTAAAATAGGAACTAAAACTGCGTATCTTAAATAAAGTAATCAAAAGGTTATTGCAGCACTAGAGGTTTGAAAATTAAATTAAAATTTGAATAAAACTTAATTTAAATTATTTAAAATGTGGCAGAATTGCTTGAGTAAAAACTCTGGAAAAATTAAAATTTAAATTAAAAGTTAAGGTTGTAAGTTACAAAAGATATAATTAGGGGTCCACCGCACTTGCCATTTTAAATGCAGTTGAAAAACGTGAAAAACATTTGTGGTATAAGATATTTAAATAAAGATGCTTAAAAATAATTAAGACACATCGAAAAAGATTTAAAAATAAAATCTGTAATAAAAAACATTTGTTAGCTAAAGGCTCGTTCCCATCTAGGCGTGAGGCGTTTGAGCTTGAAGCGTTGACCAATCACTAGCCTCAGCAAGTTCGCCTGAAACCGATTTGAAATTCACCGCTTCGAGTTGACAAACTTTCAACTCAACCGGAACTTCACTAGGCGTAATGCGATTTCCGACATTTCGCTGTGAAAGGGTCGAAACATTTTTCTTCAACAAACCAAGGAGCGTCTACGAAATCACGAATCTACGAGTTTTTTATTTTGGTAAACTTGCAGCTTTCTCTGATTGGAAATACTTGTTGCTACCCAGGTTGGGCAGCCATACAGTAGAATCTATCTCAGAATAGATTTATAAATCAGAACTTTGTTCTTAATGGGAAACAGACTTTCCTAGAGATGAGCGATTGTATTTGTTTGCTAACGGCGATAGTTTTAGCGACCGCTTATCTTAGGTGTGATGTAAAAAAGAGTTTTGCGTCAAAAATTAATCATAAATATATCCATTCATTTACCCACTGGATAGGCTGACCTGATATTTGGAGGATTTTCGTTAATTTTTTTTTGTAACAAGGACCCAAGCTCATTTGGCCAAAGGTCAATTGTAGCTCTCCGGTTCTCTAACCAATTTTCTAATTTATAACACTGAGTTCGCAGTGAGCTTATGATGGTATTAGCGAATGGGGCCTTGTGGCTTAATGTTTAAATGCATTATCTCACGCAGAATTAGTGAGTTCGATTCTTTGCAGTGGTGATTGCAGCGCCGTCAGCCTGTGAGGTTAAGTGACAATTAATAGCCTGTGGAAGATCATTTAAATAATGTATAAAAATTACTGGGCCGAGAGTAGTAAAGAACTTTAAGACACAGGATAGGTCTGGGAGAAGAAATATAACTTTCCCTCACATTCTGAAACTACGTCATATGCCGAGATAAATTTCCTGTTGATCGTGGTGCTATGCGGGGCATGACGGTCCTTCGGCTAGAGCTATAGACTATGGTACCACAGACTTTAGTTTCGAATTCTTGCTCTGTCAAATATCTTAGTGGTTTGGAATCCACGCTAAAATGTAGCTTCTTGTCTAATTAGCCTAAAGAGAGCAAAAATGATAAGTTTATTAAAAATGCAAATGAAATAAAATTTTTTTTCGAAAAGGATTGAAATCAAAACAATCTTTATTGAATTTAGAAATCTAATAATTTTTTATTTTAATACTCAAATGGATAGATTTCTTTTCATACTCTCTAGAGTAGGGTGGCCAATCCGCGGCCCGTCTTGAATATTTTTCAGGCCGTGAGATTTATCACACTTTTACTAAATATATTTATTTTATAATGGCCAAAGTGGGGAAAACCAACGTATTAAAAAAAAATGTGTGTGCATAAATATATTCAAAAAATAACTGTCGAAATTATGAGACAAAATTAACTTTGAGTCCCAGTAATCCAAATTAATAGGGAAATCCCAGGAATCCAAATTAATAGGAATATTACATGAAATTGTTAAATCTAATGTTACGTTAAAACCAAAATAAACTCTGTTTTAGTAACACCAATAGCGAATACATAAAATTGTAAAACATTTTCAATTTAAAGACGTATAAACGTCTGCAGTTGCTTGGTTTCCAGTAGAAATTCTCCATCTCGCAGCATTGTTTGACAATTTCTTTCCCTTCTCAACAATAGAAGGTCCGGTGGGCACGAGAGGCTCGTGCTGGATATAGCATTAATTTTTTTTTTCCTTGTAAAAGTTCGAATTTTTAGGACCACCGATTTTATCCTGTTAGCGTGTATTTATAAGTATTTTATAATTTCTTTTTCTTAGTATGTCTTAATGAACAATTATCATTAATATTTTATGTATATGTACACAAGGGTTTTGAATGTATATAGTATGTGTAGTGCGTGGAAACTTCCCCGCCCTAATGTAGTGCTGGTCCATAGAAAAATCAAAGAATGGACTTCTCCAATAGTCTCTGTATTATGAACACAAATGGCGAATACTTGTTGCTCACACAAAATAACGAATGTGTAGTTTCACTTCTTAATTTGGGGCATTTCGAACGTCGAAGTACAGATGGTCAGAGAATGGTTTACAGCCGGAGAGGAAAAAGATCGAAAACAGTGACAGTTCTCAAGTGGACATGCGACAATATTTACAAGAGGATTAGAAATCGGCATTTTCTTACGACGGCTGTGCAGAAGAAATCAACCCCTGACCCATAAACAGATTCGTCGCAAAGGACAAAGAGAGTCGATTGTTGGAGTACCAGGGTTGACAGATCCACACCTCCAGCTCTGTAATTCTTAAAAAATAAGAATATTTCCGTAATTATATCCCAAAAAAGAATAAAAAAGGAAACGATCCCATGCCCGTGTCTATATTTCCAGAGCAGCAACTTTAAAAGGAGGGTCAGGAGTAGAATCGGATAAGGTTTGCTTGCAAACAATTAATTTCGGCTATCTAATGAATTGATTTGTTTGTGTGGCAAAGAGCGCTGGGAGAATCAATCACTAATCCAAAAGGCGCCAAATGTACTGTTTTAGATGGCAAATCCCCCTAAAACCAACCACAATCTTTGGATGGTATCTAAATGCTAGTTCCGGCCAATAAGACGACGTAAATAGGGCTTAAAAAAGAATTTATTAGTTGAGATAGAGAAAGATGGACGCTAACGGAAGAGAACAAGGCGGTCTCTTCGAGCAAGAAGATGATGTAAAAGATTTGTGTTAACAACGAAAGTTCGTGCCCCACAGTAAGGTGATCAGAGAATTCGTCAGAAAATCAGACAGCGGTTAATCTTGAAGAGCTCCTTGATTCGTTGGAAATTCTCAAAAAAGAACAGAGTAGTTCTGAGACAGAAATAGTAAATATGTGTGTCAAATGTTCCTGAACCTAGTTAATGAGTTGAGACATGCTTTTTCCTGTCGATCATGTAGCAATCACCAAAGAGGCTCTTCAGGCTTGCTGATGACACCTGCTAGTCTAACCGCGTGGAGTACGAAAAGATATTTGATCGCCATGAATTCCAAATACATCAGTATGCTTGAGTGGCTTTTTGTATTAAACAAACCTCCGAGTACACCTCTAAACTTGCTCTCATGTTAATTTTTTTATTAGGACTGGGTTAGATCGAGATTGTTAATAAAAACTGAACATAGTTTACTAAGTGCTAAACCAAAATATGGTAGCTCCATTCATTCAGGAGTTAGTATATGCTGTTTATGAATAGATTTTTTAAGGATATGTTTTATGTTTAGTAATATGTCAACACTCTATAAACTGTACTGTAAACCTTCTATGATGTTATTATTTTTCGTAGTTGCCAACTGACTAATCCATCACTTAGACCTCTTTTTAACCTTATATAATGATGTTATTTTGAATTAAAATATTTTCAATAGAAGTCATATGATAACAATTCTAAATTTTGTATCATGTTACTTTAATTATTAATGTTTTTCACATGATAACTGGTCTAACTTCTACATTTATTAACATGCAAATATAACATTATCAGTTTATGCATGTGATCAATTGTACATAATTATTCATTGTCCCTTTTGCTCTAATAATCAAAATTAAACGGTAAATTTTATTTAAATCAATTGTGGGTGTGTTTCTCTGTTCATAACTGAAATTTCAAGTACGCAGAAAAACGTTATCATCAATTATCATTAAAATCTATTATATAATTATTAAATTAGTATATTATATAATTAATAAACTTTTAGGTATACATTTGAATATTTATGTTGCATTTATTATTATTATTTGAGTGTTTATATTAAATTATCCTACATTGTATATATTTAAAAACTTAAAAATGCCATATAAATATGTTACGGTGAATGGTATCAAAAGTTTGTAATATTTCTGAAGTAAATTTGACAATTCCTTAAAAATCTGAAGAATTGAATTTGAATTCTGAAATAATTACATGTCTTTCTTCGATGATGGTTTAATATATTATTTAATTATCAATAAATTTCCTTAAATGTGTAGCTGATAAAAGAATTTTGATCAATGGAATTAAAAAAATTATTCTAGTATTTAAATCAAGTTAAGTTAAAAAAAACTATTGTTAAATTATAGAATATTACTAAAAATATTTTTGTATGTCTCTTAACATTTAGTATATTAATTTATCTTATTTAAGAAGTCTCTCTGCAATTATAAAGCTATTTCTTTCTTAGTACTATAGAATAAGAACAAAGGAAATATTAATATCACAAATGCTGGTTTTCTATCATTTTCTGTGATGGAAATCTACGTTTATGTCTTTTTTAAAATTCAATTTTGTACAATTGTTTAATTTTGGTTGCTTTTATGTGTATGGTTCATCATCGTATTGATGCTTTGAATTCATCAAAAATATTTACACACATTTAACTGTTATTTACAAATTAACATTAAAAAAATTAATAATATCTCTATTTAGATTTTAAAAATGTTGCTTTTTTTTTTTTTTTGCTGTCTATTTTAAAAATGAAATTATAGGTGAATTTAAATATGAATAATAGATAATATAATAATTATACTTCATAAATATAAAAGATTACTGTGAGAATTCTGAAAAAAGTAATTTAATGGCTAATTAGACAGCCCTTCATGAGAAATATGATTTAAAGGCAAATTTATTAATTTAATAAAATTTATTTCAGCTTTTTAAACAAGAACAACGCATGAAAAATATACCAGCACAGGTTAAAAAAAAAAAAAAGAAAATCTCCTTGAAATTAAATTCAATATTCAATTACTAGTAGACTTGCAATATATATGGATCTAATATCCCGTTTCAGCTCTTCCGCCACAGTCGTCATATCGGCATCTAGATTTTCAAAGGCGACACTTTTAGATTCACGCATTTCTGAATTAGTTCTTTTAAACCCTCTCTGGAAAGTTTACATTCTTTCACACCAAGGTATCTATTTTGGAGAGGGATTTCATTTTAAGGATTTTCTGCAGTAGAGTGTCATCCAAACAAAGAGCATCGAAAAGAAGTAGTTCCCTAAAATTCAAAGAATTTCGCAAAAGATATTCCGAAGATTCTTCATTCACTTTACGAACCATTAGCTTTTTCAGCTGCCTAAAATCGTTGGAATCCGTTTCAATTCCACTCCTAAACGATTGCGCTGCAAAATAAATCCAAATGTACCATATTCGAACAATATTTCATGACAAGGTCTACAGTCATGGTGCTATGGCACTTCAGCTGTGGGCCAATTTTCGCTTAACAAAGAAACAAATGCGGTACGTACCGACGAAACACGGCACTAATTAAAATCAATTACCAGCACACGCAGATGTTTCAGTTTTTAAAAGCTCAAGGCAATTTTTGTGATACACTACGATGCTCCATTTCTGTACGAGGGGAAATAAAAGCTACAAAGCTTTACACGAATTCGGAATATTGTTGGGTGTAAGCGATTTGCTTTCTGGGGATAAATTCGGCGACGTAACTGTTGAAACCCCAGAAGCATTCCTTCAGACCAAATCCAGGACACAATTGCACAGAATTATTCATTGTAGTTTCGGATGTTCTTTTTGCTCTAATAATCGAAATTTAATTTTATTTAAATCAAATGTTGCACAATTAATTGATTACTTGTGGGTGTGTTTCTCTGTTCATACCTGAAAATTCAAGTACGCAGAATATCGTTATTATCAATTACCATTAAATTCTATTATATGATTATTAAAGTAATATATTATATAATAATTAAATTTTAGGTATACATTTGAATATTTATGAGGCATTTATTTACATTATTTGAGTGTTTTAAATATATAATCCTACATCATATATATTTAAAAACTTAAAAAATGCCACATAAATATGTTACTGTGAATGGTATCAAAAGTTTGTTATATTTCTGATGTAAATTCGAGAATTCCTTACAAATCAGAAGATTATTAATTTTTGAATGCTGCAATAAATAAAAAGTCTTTCTTCGATTATGGTTTCATATATCAATTAATTAGATTTTTTATTTAAATTAAAAGATTTATTTTCTGGGAAATACATAACGGCCTTTTCTTGAATATACTTCTAGAATTTCACACCATGGTAAAGAACGAATGAGCTAATGTTAACTACGCTGCCCATTGTATTCGGCAGAAAGTTACCGTAATCTTTCCATCGAGATTATGAGCACTTTTCTATTCATTTGATTTGTTATTTTATATTCGAATAAATTTCTAGCTGATGAAAGAATTTTTGATCGATGGAATTTAAAAAAAAAATTATTGTAGTATTTAAATCTAGTAAGTTACAGAAAACTATTGTTAAATGATAGAAAAATATTTAAAATATTTTTGTATGTCTCTTAATAGTTAGTATATTAATTTATCTTTTTCAAGAAGTCCATTTCCAATTATATAGCTATTTCTTTCTTAATACGACAGAATAACTGTACAGTGTTTGAAAAACTGAGATTTATGGACAGGGGCTTTTAACATCGGTGAAAACCCACTTTTAATTCTCTGACTGTTGTTGACAGGGAAATAATGTAAACATCAATGCAATTTGGCTAATTTTTATAGAAAAATCTGTTGTTAAAAATGGGCTTCATATATGGACTTTACTTAAAATGCAATGGATCTAAAGCTTAAATATAGGTAAAATCACAGAATAGGGACCGTTGGGAATGGGAGTTAAGAAATCATTTTGCTAAAGTGCACAAGTAACCGATTGAGATTGTAAATGCGGTGAATTGTAAACAGTTTAAGATAAACGGGTTACCACTTTTGGTCAACTTATCCCCCAATGGGAGCCACAAAAAAAAGTCACCGCCGATTCCCAACGTCATCTATTTTCTGATTTGACCTAAATGTATTTTAAAAGAGAGAATAAGTAACGAAAAATATCTTAAAAACTATCCACATTACAAACATTAAAACACGAGAAATCTCATTTTAATTTGGAATATTTTTTTCTCAGTACAGACACATACATATTCCACCAAATTTTTCCAAGTTTAAAATAAATAAAATAAGTATTAATAATAAATAAGAAATCTAAGAAATAGGATATTTAAAAACTTTCTATTATATGTATTCTAAAGATTTAAAAAAAAAAAATTCTAAACAAAAAATTTTTAAGAGCATATTTTTTTTTCTAGTAGTGGGATGGTACTTATTATTTTTCTTAAATTGATATTCAATTATTTTTCTCGGTTATCATCGTGACACATTTATCTGTACTTATGAAAAACGTTAACAAAATTAATAAAAATTTTGATTAGGTTTTTAAAATTTTGCTTTTTCTTGCTATTTTTAAATGTAAACGACCGAGAAATGAATTTCCACATTAAAAAAAAAAATCATCATCGGAATGTTATAATTGTACCATCTAGAGTGTTGAAGGCGCCACACTCGAGATTCGCACATTTCTTACTCAGTTCTTTCAAACCATCTCTGGAAATTCTGCATTCATGCACAGCGATGGTATTTAGTTGGGACAATGAATTCTTTTTTTGAAGATTTTGTGCAGTAGAGTGTCATCCAAACAAAGAGCCCCACCAAGAAGTAGTTCCTTCAATTTCAACGCACTTCGCAAAAAATATTCCAATGCTTTCTTCATCCACTTCCAGAACAGTTAGCTTTTCCAGCTGTCTAAAATTATTGGAATCAGTTTCAATTCCCCCTGAACGATAGCGCTGCAACGTAAATCCAATTGTACCACATTCGAACAATATTTCATGATAAAGTCTACAGGCATGGGGTTTCGATCCACAATCGAAAGGTGCTTCAGCTGTGGGCCAATTTCGCTTAACAGGGAAATAAATGCGGTACGTGCCGACGTACCACAGCACAAGCTAAAATTAATTTCCAGTACACGCAGCTGTTTAAGTTTTTAAATGCTCAAGGCAATTTTGTGATACACTACGATGCTCAATTTCTCTACGAGGGGAAACAAAACTACAGAGCTTTTCACGAATTCGGAATATTGTTGGGCGTAAGCGATTTGCTTTCTGGGGATAAAATCGGCGACGTAACTGTTGAAACCCCAGAAACATTCCTTCAGACCAAATCGAAGGACAGTATCCAGTTTACACGTTGTGTAAATGTGGTGGGCAGCCCATGAGGAATCTGTATTTCCCAATGATACCAATTTAGGATGATTTTGCAACAATTTAGCTATATCTTTATAGTACGACGAAGACTTTCGTGAATGAAAAATAGCGAATTTTTTTAGATTTTGCAAATTCGCTAATGTATCTACAGATTCGTTCTGGAAGTATCTGTATTCTTTTCTGCCCGTAAAATAATTTCTTAATTCTTTTAATCTCTTACAGTTCTGCAATACTGACGGATTGAAAAATGTCCATACTTCCAGTATTTCCAATAAGGGCATTTCTCGATCAACCTTCTAAGGTGGCGCTCTCGTCGTTCTGGAAGCTTTTGGGCAGTAGTATACACGTGATGTTTCTGCAAATATCACCCTCCTTCAATAGAATTTTCATGACAGACCTCCACTGCTTTTTTGTGAAATCACATCCATCGAGCATTAAATCTTGCAGTTGTCCACTCTTTAGTAACAATTTTAAGGGGCTCGGCTTTTGGATGTTCATATCAATTACAAGAAACTGAAATAAATCGTTCACTATGTAGCAGTTGATTTGAGAGAAAGGGTTTGGGATTTCTTTATTCCAATATTTTTTGTATAAATGAAAAGCAGTTTCTTTAAGGCACAGCTTGTAGAGAGAATTAGGAGACATTCTTTTTTGTCATGATGTCTTCTAATCTGAAAAAATAATTGGGAAAACTATTTCAATATTACTGAAACGATCAACACTTACAGAGAAATAAATAATAATAACTGAATGACAATGAGGCATAAAATTAGAAGCACCGTAATGTTTTTCCGAGACTTTTAGTACTAATTCAAAAAAGTTATTTGAGTACATTAGAATGATTAGAGACGCCTGAAAATAACGAAATTTTTGCTGATTATTATTTAAAATGCGAAAATGTTTATTATATATCATCATACGGAAGATAGGATTAGGTTTATCTGCATTTCAAAGCTAGGATAATTTTCAAACTTGTACAAAAAAAAATTTATGTTTAGTGAAATTAAGAAAATATAAAAGTATGATTTTGTCAAATGACCACAACAGACTAAGTTTCAGAAATTAATACGGTAAAAATAGTAAGCTAATATAATAAGGTAAAAAAAAATAATAATGGATCAATATTTCCAAATACTGAATATTCTGTATTTAATACATTTTAATTGAATTTCACGAAAGTAACACCGCATGAGATTATGTCATTGCATATATGGCATGGGAATATGACTTGACTAGGTGCTTTTAACTACGTGCTTGCTGTTGCTGTTTTGTCTCAATTTATTCAAGTGTTGTTTAAAAATCCAAATGTTGCAAAAGCGAAAATGAATCCTTTGTAAAGGAATTACTCTGAAACTCGATATTTTTTAATTTCATTGCCTGTGATGAATTGCAAATTCAATTTTAAAAGAAAAGAATCGTTGTACGTACGTTCGACGACCAAAAGAGAATAAATAATATGGAATTGCTAGGATATACCTTTGTTCGAAAACTGGACAGAAGAATGTCTTCTTTTCGATGAGAAGGAAGAAGTCTATGGAGATATCCAAGCATGTGTAAATGGCATGGAATTTATACGGGGAAATGAGCATAAGTTTTAAAAGCAGAAATGGACGAATCGATTTCTTTGTAAGGGTGGTGGAACGAAACAAAATGCAAATATTTCAGCCCAATTAAACGGAATAAAATGCATGGGGGAAAATATTGTGAAAATAATTTTCTCACCTACTACGTTATTTTGTTTGAATCTGGTCGAATTTGAAAATTTTTCATATACTCTGTCGTCGAACTATAATTATATATTGCAGATAAGAGTTTAGTTAATGGAAAATAATTACTATTTTGTAATTCTTGTTGGCGTTTCTAATATTCCTGAGTTTTTCAATGTTCTTACAATAGTGAGAATATGCTTTGTGGCTAAAGGAACAAAATATATAGTCCCGAACAAGGATCGCGTGAAATGATAATCGTCCGATTTATAGACGGAAATGAACGAATTAATTACTTGATCGGGGTGCCAGTCGGATATTCTTAGTGAACTGGTCTGTATAAATTGAAATTATGGTCTAAGTGAAATTCTTAAAAACTATTAAACTCTAGTCAATTTTATTTAAAAAAAACAACAACAAATGAAAGAACAAAATATAGTCTCGGAAATAATGATTTGCTTATTATATATCTAAAACAAAATATATTTTCTTTAAAATCAACAGTCCCTCATAGAACAAAACAATTTTTTTTTTTTTATTTTAAAAAACTTTATTAGAAAAAATTATTCTAAATAATTTTTTTTAAAAAAATTTTTTAGAAAGCAAAATAGAAATGACTGTATAGTAATAATAATAAAAGAACGAAGTCACTTAATTTATCATGCCGCCACCAGATGATTCAATGTCACAAAATAATATTTTTATTTAATAAAACAATAAGCAGTGATAATTATTTTGAGATTTTCATCTACACACGATATACTTAATAAAGAATAGTAAATTCCTCCATGTACCAAAGCATTTGAAACTTATTAAAATTCTATTGCAAAAACTAATTTTTTAATTGAAAAAACATAAGTAATTAAAAAAAAAAGCAAAATTAATTAAATTAAGCAAAATTAATTTATTATCTTTTAAGCAAAATTAATTAAAATTCTCTCCGATCATTATTTTCATATCTCTAATAACATTTGTCCCGCCGGCACTATTTCACAAATGTTGTTTAGTGCACGCATCATCCCAATTTTTAAGCCAAAACAAAGATAGCACTTGCGATACTTTCAACCAACCGAAAGTTGTTAATTGCTTGTATGGAAAGATAAATATAAGTTTTAAAAGCAGAAACTGGACGAATCGATTTTTCTTAAAGGTGGTGGTCAGACATACGTAATGCAAAGCAATTTCGAAAAAATTTTTTTTTTTTTCGTTTACGGAAATATATCATTAAAACAAACGAAAAAAAGTGCAAATATTCGAGCCCAATTATACAGAATAAAAACCATGAAAATAACGTTCATGGTTTTTCTTCAGTGTAATTGGGAGAAAAACCAGTTATTTTGTTTGAACGAATGAATTTGCCAATTTTTCACATACTTTGTCGTCGAATTATATTTCAATGTTGCAGACGAGAACTTAGTTAATGGAAAATAGTCACTATTTCATAATTCTTATTGTCGTTTCTAATACGCCTGAGTTTATCAATGTTCTTTCAGTATAGTGTGAATTTAACATATATAAATTAAATATATATAGTCAGACCACGGATCGCGTGGAATGGTATTCAACAGTTTTTAGTGACGGAAGTTGACGAATCGATTACTGGAATAGGGTACTAGAAATATTTATGGTGGAAAAAGAAAATAGTTATTGTGGAATTTTTCCAACAAATTAGTTTTTCCCAATTTTTTCTTTAAAATCGTGTAATTCTAAAATTTTAATGTTTAAATGTTAAAAATTATCTTTATTCCAAATAAAATCCCTCTAAATGAAAACGCTCATGCTTCAAAACTTTTCCCGCATCGAAATCAATTTAAAAGGAATTAATAGGAGAAAAATAATGCCACAAAAAAAAACCTCCAATTTTTTTTAATAAAACACTTACAATGAATAAATATAGTATACGAAGAATATAAAATCAAATACATGTAAAATATATATATATATATGTTTGGATCTGTGCATCCATGGCTTATGTCACAAATAATATGTTTATTTTTTAAATTTTTATTCATGCCACATCTGGACATGGATTTAATATATTTAATGTTTAACATTTATTAATTTAGCTCGCATATTTTTCATGTTCTATTTAGTTCTGTATAAGATTTATAGATGGCATACTCTTGTATAATAATATAGTAAGTCTGACATTTTAAAAATTTTACTAACAATATCAAAATATCTAATAAATATATCTTGCTAGCTATTTTTCTACTTTTTTTAAAAATATATACTTTGTAAAATTAATGAAAACAAACTAGTCGATATAAATGAAATTATAGCCTAAATTATAGATATTCTCAAAAATTTTGAACACTGTTGCCATTATGAAAGTTATATGTAATAAATTAAAAAAATAAATTATAGTTACTGAGAAGCAAATTGCCAGTATAATTAAAATTTTCATTTCTATCAATTATGCATAATGCACCTATTTTTAATCGTTGGTAATTATTTATCAAATTTATTACGCGATTAAATGAATAGGAATTATAATTTGATGCTTTTTATCTGATTTTATTATATTTTTTTTTTTTTTTTCTTTTCGGTAAAATTAAATTTGTTTATATAATTTCCATTTCAAACTGTCAAAAAAATAAACATTCTGTAAAAATCTCTTAATTATTTGTTAATGAAGTTTGTGTCATTAACAAAGTATTGGGAGACCAAAATATGAATAAGTAAGAAAAATATTTTCTAAAATAATTTTAGCAGCTGTAACAAGGCAAATGAATTTTGTAGCAGTTTTTAGTGGTTTCATAGCTGTATATTTTTACATTAGCAATTCTTCTTCACATTTCAAAGCATATACTAATTAATTATAAATTATTTAATAATCGTATGATTGACATGAAATAAATTCACACGATTTGCACCACAATTTAATTAAACTCAATCATTATGTATGTTATTCGAAATTCAATACAAAATTAATTTATTGATGTATTCTTAAAAGAAAATTAGAATTAAAATTGAATGTTAAAAATTTTTAATTAATGCTTAGGTAATAAAATAATTTTTTACTTAATGTATATTAATAAATACATTCATTATTGCATATAACGCATTTCAGTGAATGTAATTATTAAAATTTCTTGTATTTTTAATAGCTAACAATTATCTTTATCCTTCTTGCAACTTCGAATATTTTGGATTTCATATAAAAATATTATTATTAAATTATTTAATAGAAAAATATATTAAATTTGTTATTTAATTAAAATATGAATTATTTGTCCTGTTATTATTTTTTCCTGTCAGAAAACAATGCTTATGTGTTTACAATAAGTTATTTCTATATGTGTAAAAAAAAAAAAATAGTGTTTTTTAATATTTAAAATCAAACCTAAAATTACATGTATCCAATTTCAGAAAAAAATACAAAATATAACAAATGATACACAAAAAAACAGAATACGTCCTGTATAAGTAGAATGAACAATAATTACGTATAGATAAATGTCATAAATTTCTTATTTAAATATGTTATTAAAGATAGTATTTAAAAAAATCTTACTTTTAAGAATTTTAAAATTTTTAGATATAACATGATTGTAGAATTTTTGAAGTAAAAAGTGTGCTTAAGAAATTTCACAAGCTAATTATTTATCGTATTTGTTGATATGCAAAAACAATAGATGGCGCCACAATGTCGCATGAACACATTTAAAAAGAATTTTTCTCCCTATGACATATTACATATACTTATGCTTGCCCGGTTTGGGGTTCTGCTGCAAAGTACCATATTAATTTTATTAATAGACGGAAAAATAAACTGCTTAGAATTCACCAACTCTCCATGGTACTTTAGAATGATGACATTCGTCACTGTCTTGACCTCCTCTATTCAAAATTTTATGTTAAAGTTGCCAGCAATTTTTATGCAAGTCTTGAATATATTCGAACGATGAAATAAGTAATCTCCCGAGTCACTCTGCCGGAAATGCTAAACTCCCTCGGGCTGTTTTAACAAACTTCAATCGTCCTAGACGAACTGGATCGGTTGTCATGTGTGTTGTTCTTGCTGCCTAGGTAGTGAGTTCGACCCTGGCCTTATTATTTAGTCATCATTTCTAGCAGCGGTTCCTACATTTCGATAATTTAATAATTCAATTAGTGTTTAATATTTTTATTTGATGTTTAATTTTTGTTTTATTTTCTTTAACTTTTAATTGTTATTTGTTTAGTTTTTTTTTTAACTTAACTGTAATCTATCTAATTTTATTTTGGGGATTATAATTTTGCAACTTAACCTGTAATCACATATCATGTTTATATCATCCAATGTCCTCATCTCAACAAGACAGGTGTTTTAGGCTTTATGGGGCCAAGAGCACTTTAACCAAGGACTAACTGACATAGCGTGAAACAACAATGGATCCGCCAGGCGCTATCAGTTGTTAGGGAAAGGGAATTTTCCCTTCAACTGTAGGGAAGATTGTCCGCTTCCTGTGTGTCACCGTTTTTTATTACAGCGTGCTGTGTTTCGACGTTTGTCCGGACCGTCATTGTGCTAGTTTTTCAATAATATGTGAGTTGATATTATTTATTTTATATCATTTACTTTATATTATTATAATTTATTAGCGTTTCAGTGAATAATTTTTTTTTACATATTTAATTGCTATATTCTTAATTGTTCTGCTTTGTGTCGCCATTATCTGGATAGCATTATTGTGCTGCAGTTTTTAAAATAATTTCTTAATTTCTATTAATTTTATATCATTTACTTTATTTTATTATAAATTATTATTTAATTAGCGTTTTAGTGAATAATTTTTTTTTTTTTTGTTTTACATATTTAATTGCTGTATTTTTAATTGTTCTGCTTTGCATCGCCATTTTCTCGATAGCATCATTGTGCTGCAGTTTTTGTAAAATAATTTCTTAATTTCTATTATATATTTCATGTAATTTACTTTATTTTATTATAATTTATTATTTAATTAGCATATTAGTGATTATCTTTTTTTTTTTTTGTTACAGATTTAATTGCTGTTTTATAATTGTTTTGAAGAAAACTAATTCTAGACTATTTTTAAATATTTCGTTATTTTATGTTAGTAGTTCAATTGTTGTACACTTTGCAATATAATAATTAATCCTTTTTTTTTTTAATTAACAGGCTTTGTTTGGATTGAAAAAAAAATTTCATAGCAGGAAGGAGCATAGCTTGTTAAGCCTAAAGTTCTTATTATAAAGGTAGAAAATTTTCTCAAATAATTGTGTATTAATTTTTTAATTATTTAATAGTAATTGATAATGTATTTAGATGGTTCCTTATTCATGAGGAATTTAATTTCATAAACAATTAATTTAGTAATCTGTTTAAAATCTAAATGGGTTCATTGCCTGATAATAATAATAATTATTTTTTTACTTATTTCATAGATTACTGTTAGAATAAGAAAATTTTCTGATTACTCTTTTATTAATTAGTTTCCTTAGTTTTATAAATTTATGACAAAATAAATTGGTGCTCTTTATTACACATCTGTCGATTTTGAAGAAAGCTGATTCTATACTATTTTTAAATAATTTCTGAGCAGCTCAATTGCTTTATACTTTGCAATATAATAATTAATTTTTTTTTTTTTTAATTTACAGGCTTTGTTTGGATTGAAATAAAATTTCATAGCAGGAAGGAGCATAGCTGGTTAAGCCTAAAGTTCTTATTATAAAGGTAGAAAATTTCTTTAAATAATTGTATATTAATTTTTCAATTATTTAATAGTAATTGATAATGTATTTAGATGGTTCCTTATTCATGAGGAATTTCATAAACATTTAATTTAGTAATCTGTTTTCTTAGTTTAATAAATTTATGCCAAAATAAATTGGTGCTCTTTATTACACATGTGTCGATTTTGAAGAAAGCCGATTCTATACTATTTTGAGATATTTTATCTTAGCAGCTCAATTGCTTTATACTCTGCAATATAATAATTAATCCTTTTTTTTTTTTTTTTTTTTTAATTTACAGGCTTTGTTTGATTGAAAATAAAAGAAATAATAAAAAGAAATGGATAATTCTTGCCAACAAATTTGCAGTGAATGCAATATGAAGTTTGCACGTAGTTACTGTTTGCGAAGACATATGGAAACATTCCATAATTTATCCAGTCCAAAATCTACTAAATCATTGATGTGTCCAGAATGCAAGCAAGGATTCGGTACACTGTTAACACTGGAAAATCATCTAAAAAATATTCATAATGTACTTATAACCAAGGAGACTTTATTTTTTGATACAATGGAACAATTTACATTGTGGAAAGACTAGTTGAGAAAGATAATGTGAGTTCGTATGTGAAAAAAACTGGAAGCAAAAGAGATAGAAATGGTATCAAAAGAACTTATTTCACGTGTCATAGAAGTGGCTATTTCAACAGTAGAAGCGAAGGAAAAAGAATTATACTAACTGAGCAAGATAATAAATTCAGTGTTGAATTCAGAAAGACCCATGTTGGTCACACTCAAGACTTGGGTAGATTGCAGTTGACTAAAAAAGAAAGACAGGAAATTGCTCAGAAATTATCCGAGAATATACCCATGGAATCAATTTTGGATGATATTCCAAATTCTGTATATGATACATTTGAAAGAGTGCATTTGCTAACACGCCATGATATGCATAATATAAAAGAAGAATTTAAAATTAATGCAAATGGTGTTATGCATGTTAATGATAAAATTAGTGTCAACAAATGGGTAGAGAATTGTAGCAACAGTGAAGATTCTCCTATATTACTATATAAAGACCAAAATACTATAAATGAGGCTTTATATCCTGGGATGAAAAAGGAAGACTTTCTTCTGGTGATAATGAATTCTTTGCAAAAAGAGATGATGAGGTCTTATGGAAGTGATGTTATTTGCTTAGATTTTACACACGGCATAAATTCATATGCATTTGATTTAGCAACTGTTTTGGTCTTGGATGATAAAAGAGAAGGATTTCCAGCAGTTTTCATTATAAGTAATCGTCAAGATTCTGTTCCTTTGACGATTGCATTTGAAGCTGTTAAAGAACATGTGGCAATTAAACCTGAAGTTTTGATGTCAGACGACACAGAATCGTTCTATAAGGCATGGAAATCAGTATTTGGGGAACCTAATAAACGACTATTGTGTGCCTGGCATGTCGATCGTAGTTGGCGGAGAAAAATAGGCAAATTGAATATTCCTAAAGAGCAGCAAATTGAAATCTATAAAGTTTTGAGGTGTTTGTTGAGTGAGACTGATGAAGATGCATTTGAAGTGATGATGAGTGAAGCTGTGAGACGGTTTGAAGAAAATGATTTGTTGAAAGAGTTTGGAATGTACTTCAAAGATAATTACAGTAAACGTGCAAAAATTTGAGCATACTGCTATAGGAAATGGAGTGGAATAAATACAAACATGTTTCTGGAGAGCATGCACAAAACAATAAAATACATTTATCTTCAAGGGAAAAAAAAGTAAAAAGGCTAGATAAAACTTTATTTTGCCTAATGAAATTTGTTAGAGATAAAGTGTTTAATAGACTGCTACGCATTGAAAAAGGAAAGCTGTCAAAAAAAAAAAAAAATTTACGAAAAAGACATGCATTGAGTAATGCAATTACATCCACCAGCATTCAAAATACTGAAAAGGAGTGGGTCATAGGTTCTTCGAGAAAAGGGGAAACATACCTTGTGACTAAGCAAAGAGACTGTTCCAATGAGTGTGCATTACTATGTACAGATTGTGGCTACTGTTTGCACAATTTCACATGCACATGTATAGACAATGCGATTCAGTGGAATATGTGCAAGCACATACATTTTATTTGTTCTAATTATCTGAAGAAAAACAGGCCTCTAATGTTTCAGAGGAATCAAGTTTAATAATGTGTGATAGTAGAAATATGGAGGAGAAAGAAATCCTTGTTGATAATTTGAGAGCAGTGAACATAACTCTTCCTGATAGTGCAAGCAGCATTTGTACACAAGGATTAGCGAGATGTATGTCGAGATTGGGTAAATTTACAAATGAGCAGTTAATAAAAGGAGAAGTAGTGGACCTCATACGTTGCTTAGAAGCACGTATGGACTTTATTGAAGATAATTACCCATCAAGAAGCTTTCAGGATGTTAGCCCAAAAATTGCCCCAAATACTAACGTTGAGAAGCAAAGATTTTACAGAACCAAAAAAAGACCAGGAAAACCCACACAATCGTCTATTTTGAAAAAGCCAACAGCAGAGGAAGTTCAACAAATATCTTCAGAAATAATTGTAACTTCTAAACATAATTCTAACAGTGATTCTGCTGGAGGTAAGAATTTGCTATTTTAGGCTATTTTGCATTTTTCTGCAGTTATATGCTTATTTATTAACTACATTATTTTGAACCTTTTTACTAATATTAAACTTAGTTAATAAATTTATATTAAAATAATTTTAAATATTTAATTTATACATGTGAAGTGTTTTAGGTATTAAAAATATTTACATTATAATTAATAACAGTATTTTAAACTCCTACAGTAAAATAAAAAAATCTGTTACCAGTCTTCATATAGAATCTCCATTTACCTCCTGTTGAATACAGGGTTTCACATAGTAATCCATTTTCATAACCATAATCATTATTTTTTAAATTTCCAGTTGTAAATAATGAAAATCAAAATACTATCATTATAGAAACTAGTGTTTACTAACACAGTTGTATCATATCTGAAACTGTTGCCAATATAAGATTACAAATGATGATTGCATACTTTATAAAAATCCAGATTTTTCATGTGTTGCAATTATTTCTTGATAGTAGTTTACAGTCCTACTAGAACTTAATAATTTATTTTTATAATTTTTTTTTAATAAAAAATTTCTCTTGGTTTTATTTATTAATTTGAAACTTATTACTATAAAAAGTAAAACATAGTGTGAGAAAATTGTTTTTGTTTATAACATATTTACAATTTGAAGTTGGCAACAACTTGTTATTATGATAAATGTATAGTAAGTAATAACATATTTTAGGTTTTCTGTTTTGTAGTCTCAATTTTTCTGAATTACTCAATTTTTATTTCAATATTATCTCACTTCCAAAATCAGTTTAAATTAATATATCCTTACCTAACAAAATTTTTTATTTATTAGGTTAGAAAATTGACACCTGAAAGTTATGCAAAGAGAATCGCCTGTTGTGTCTCAATATTTAAAAAGTAAGTGCAAGTCGTTTAAGTATACTTTCTTAAAACAGTTTAAATTTATGTATCCCTTCTAACTATAATTTTATTCATTAGGTTAGAAAATTGCCACTCCCAGAGACACCCAAAGTTATTAAAAAGTTTAAATTTAATCCCTATCTAACTAAATTTTATTGTAACTATAATTTTATTTAGGTTAGAAAATTGCCACTCCCAGAGACACCCAAAGTTATGCAAAGTAAATCGCAACTTGTGTCTTTGTATTTCAAAAGTGAGTATGAGTATTTGAAGCACCTCGTTTATGACATAATAAAAATTAAAGGATATTCACTAATGTTATTTGTTTCCTTACAGGCAAATCAAAGATATAGTTTATTGTATGCATGTCTCGCATCAATAATCCAGCTGCCTGTTAGAAGTTTTTCCGGGTTTCCTTCTATCCATCGTGTAAATGCAGGGCAGTTTAAAAAGTTTTCCCGGCACTGTCTTCTGTGAAATTTCTGATATTTGTAATAATAGTTGGCAAGAAGAACTATATATATTTATTGTTGTAAATAGCAATAATTGCTATCACTACTCTGCTGTTGGTGATATTTTTAATAAAATTTTTGACTATATTTTTGTTTTTACTTTTTTGAATGAAAACATTTAAAAGGCTATATGTTCATGCCCTTGTCTTTTAAAGAAATATAATTTTCTGGAAATTTTGTTATCAAATTTGCAATAAAACATTAAACATGAATATCAATTTATGGCCAGTAAGGAAAATAAATTTTTATCAATTTTTCAAATAAGGGAAAAAAATAAATAAATTAGTTTTCTTACACTATTGAACATTAAGAAAAGAATAAAATATTAAGCACACTTTTTATTATACATGAACAGGGCTGGATTTAGATGGAAAAGAAGGCCCTAGGCTATTCCACTTATGATTTTTAAGTTTATAAATAACATAATATATCACAGGTGTATATTGATATATATCAATATGCTAAATGAATCGTGTTGGGATTGGTACTAATCTTTGTAAAAAATTTGGCACAGATAATAAATAAAAAAAAAAAAAAAGTCGAGTACACTTATTTGGACTTTTATTCACAGCATCATATGTAGGACTTGTAGCAATAACTAATCAAACATAACTCGCAACATTTACAAAGAAACAAAATTCAAATAAAAATCCTTGACTACAAAAATAACATGCAATAAAAATTTATATTTTCTATTATTAAATATATTCAATACATTGAAGATTAAAAGCAAATTTAATTCAGATAAATTTATTTCATAATAATTCGCATTTAAAGTTTTTAAAGTTTTAAACTAAAAAAATGGAACTTTATTCAATCAAGATCACAAAAAAAGAAAATATATTAAATTTTATGTTAATAGTTATTTTATTTCAGAATTGATTCGATCTAAATATACATTTAAAAAGAAATAGTAAATTAGAAGATTTTTTCCTTATTTTCTGTTAAGTGTTTATTGATTTTAGAATAGTGTAATTCTAATTTTGCTAACAATTTCAATGTAGGCCTTAGGCTGAAGCCTAGTTAGCCTATAGGGAAATCGGGCCTATGCATGAAAGTTGTTCAACAGTAAATATTTCTTTCCATTTGACTCGTATGTTTTTTTCTTGCTCGACAATTTTTTAGTATTGAAAAATAAAAATTTTGACATGAAAAAATATTCATTATAGTAACAAAATACAGATCTCAGTATTTGTAAATATAATATAAACAAACATTGAAAAAAATCACTGATATATAAATTTTGTGTAGTAGCATCTCTTTCTGAATAAACTTTTAAATAAATTATATTTCATACATTTCTTTATAAAATTTCTGGAATATTGTTACTTAACAATTTGTATATAATATAAAATAAATGAGTACAAGAAATTGAATTCCAGTATAAAAATATGAAAATTTCAACAGCATGTGAGGTAATGAAATATTTTTTTAAATCATTACACAATCAGTTAGTTATCAAAATAGTTAATAAATTCTCATACTCCATTAAAGATCATAATTTGATAATAATCAGTTTAATATATATGAAGGAAATATGAATAAAAAATAGGAGGAAAAAGTATAATGATTTAAAAAAGATTGTAAATGATGCATAAATATATTCTTCTGTAAACTGCATCACCATGTAAAAATATGGAATTTTAAAAGCTTGCAATTCTTCTTAAATATTAACTATAAAGACACACAAATTATAATTAAAGTAAAATTAAATGGTTAAAGGTTTAAAAGGTTAAAGTAAATGTTACTTAGGAATTAGCCAAAAGTTCAAAGCCAATGCATTTTAATTATCTATTTTTTTTTTTTTTTTTTAATTACACTGCATCATTCAACATATATAAATTTATTTTGGTAGCATAAATTTCGTAGGAAAATATAATTTAAATGTATTTATAACATAAAGTCTGCCTTATTTTACTAACAGAAACTTTCTTTGAAATTTACATCTAAGATATTTCTGTGAGAATTCATCTTTTCGAGATATTTTCTCCTTGAAAACATTGTAGCAGGAATAGTGTGCAGAGCGCGTTCCTCCTAAATCTTCAGAGTAACCAATTCTTAGAAATGTGCGGGAAGGAATAGAGTGCGAGGAGTGCTTCAAGGGAGGTCCAAAAATTTATGGCTATAAAACCCAGTGCTTTCCCAGGGAGGAACGGTGCACACCATTCCTGTCTGCAAAATTCCCTATTTTTCCCTAAGCGTAGGGTGCACAATTCCTCCTCCCAGATTATGTGGTGTAATTTACTTTATTTTATTATAATTTATTATTTAATTAGAATTTTGGTGATTTTTTTTTTTTTTTTACAGATTTAATTGCTGTTTTATAATTGTTTTGAAGAAGGATGATTCTAGACTATTTTTAAATATTTTGCAATTTCATTTTAGTAGTTCAATTGTTGTATACTCTCAATATAATAGTTAATCCCTCTTTTAATTAACAGGCTTTTGTTTCGATTGAAAAAAAATTTCGTAGCAGGAGCATAGCTGGTTAAGCCTAAAGTTCTTATTATAAAGGTAGAAAATTAACTCAAATAATTGTATATTAATTTTTAAATTATTAAATAGTAATTAATAATGTATTTAGATGTTTCCTTATTCATGAGAAATTTGATTTCATAAATATTTAATTTATTAATCTGTTTGAAATCTAAATGGATTCATTGCCTATATATTATTACTAATTATTATTATTATAACATTTTTTACTTATTTCATAGATTACTGTTGGAATAAGAAAATTTTCTAATTACTCTTTTATTAATTAGCTTTCTTAGTTTTATAAAATTATGCCAAAATATATTGGTGCTCTTTATTACACTTTTTTGTCGATTTTGAAGAAAGCTGATGCTATACTATTTTTAAATTTTTATCAGTATTATTAATTGCTTTATACTTTGACATATAATAGTTATTCCCTTTTTTAATTAACAGGCATTGTTTCGATTGAAAATAAAAGAAATGGATAATTCTTGCCAACCTATTTGCAGTGAATGCAATAGAAAGTCTGCACATAGTTACTGTTCACAAAGACATATGGAAACATCTAGTCCCAAAATCTGCTAAATCATTGATGTGTCTAGAATGCAAGCAAGGATTTTGGTACACCGTTAACATTGGAGAAGCATCTACAAAGTATTCATAATGTACTTTTAACGAAGGAGACTTTATTCTTTGACACAATGGAAGACTTTACACTATAAAAAAACTTAACACTTTACATTTTTTGGATTCATAAATTGAAACATAATGAGTTATTATTTTTAGTTTACTATTATTCGTACATGTAAACATAGATAATATTATAATAATGACACTAAAAGCATATTGTAAAGAAATATATTACACTGAAAACGAAATAAAAAAAAAAATGAAATCATTAAAAAATATTTATTTTACTAGCGCGATATTTGTTCCTCCACTCTTTCACTTAGATTTTGCAAATCGATAACAATTTGGGTATTTGCACATCCTAATTGGTGTTGCGTCCGTTATGTTTGAGCGTTTTTGTGTTTGGTCAATTTCATCTTCGAAAAAAAAAAATGATCCTCAGGTGTAAGTTGAAACAAAAGTGCTAACAACTTCAACTAACAGTCTGGTTTGCTCTGGTATTAACAATCAATTGTGCGTATCTCAGAATATATTCGCAAGAATATTATTTTAAAATCGAAGCAATCAAATTAATTTTCAATCAAAAATCAATTTTTCTCGTAATTTCAATAGTTAATCTTTGAATATATGGATGCACACATAATGCATTTTTTTCAATATATTTATCTTCACTTCAGCCATTATTAAATAAATATATTTTGTTAAAGTGTAGTGGAATTACTAATTAAATGATGACAGCTTTTAGTGTATAAATATACTTTACTTATTCGTATTGAATTTCGAATGTTAAATTTATTTTATTTATAAAAAATTTATATATATATGAAGATTTTCATTGCTTTCCATAATTTTTTTAAAAACATTTTTATGGTATATGTACTTTGGAAATGTGATATTTATTTATAATTTTAAAGAAATATTAAAATTTACATTTTTATGGATTTATTTGTACATTTAACAACAAATGCTGTGAATGAAAAAAAATTAAACAAATATTCCCTTTCAGTTTTTTCAATTAAAAAAATAATAATAAAAGATTTATGCAAAAACTTATCATTCTTGTTATTTAAATATGTTTTTATTTATTCCCATAAAAGAAACCCTTAACGTTTTAAAATTTGTCATAAAAATGAATTTGTTGAACACAATGCAATCTAAAACAATTCCTACCAAATGATGTTGTGAAAATAAATAAATAAGTGCAATAATATTATGAAAATTAATACAAAAATGCAATAATTTAATAAAAATTAATAAATAAAATTGAATAGGATTAAAAAGAAGTTAAAAAGCATAAAATGAAAATAGTTTCTTGTACTGATAAATTTATTAAAAAGTCGCAGTTTTCAGTCAGACAGTTTATAAGGCATATAAACTGATGGAATCAAAGAGAATAACTTTCCTGGAAAACTACCTATGCTATTTAATTATTTGAAAGAAGTCATTGTCTGTCTTTTTTTTAATTATCTTGAATTTCAACTTTAATACAAATGGCTTAAAATGTATAATTAATAATGTAACGGCTTAAAATGCATATCCCTGAATTATATAAGGATAAACTGGTATATAAAATAAATATAAGAACAAACATGTTCCAATTATTTTGATCATATCAAAATTAGTAAAATATGATTAATAAAATATATATATTAGCATATTTGCCGCCATGGCTTGACCATAATACATTTAAAAATATATTGATGAAAGAATCAAAAATTTAAAAGGGAAAAACCTCATCTTTATCATCTATATCTTTTATAGTAGTCAATCTTTAAGTAATCGTCATTTTTTAAATATAATTATAATAAAAAAATTTGTATTCAATGCATAGATAAAGAAATAATTTTTCTATTATTTAATGTATAGATTAGATTTAGACCCACTAGAGATATTTTTTTGAGTGATAAATTGAAACATAATAAGTTACCATTTTTGTGTTTACTATTAGTCGTACATATAAGCATAGGTATATAATAATAATGATGCTAAGCGCATATTGTAAAGAAATATATAACCCTAAAAATGAAATATAAAAAATATATAAATATAAACGAAATTAAAAAAATTAAATCATTAAAAAATATTTATTTTACTAGCGGATATTTGTTTCTCCACTCTTTCACTTAGATTTTGCAAATCGATAACAAATTGGGTATTTGCACATCGTAATGGATGTTGCGTCCGTTTTGTTTGAGAGTTTTGTGTTTGGTCAATTTCATCTTCGAAAAAAAAAAAAAATGATCCGCAGGTGTAAGTTGAACCAAAAGTGCTAACAACTTCAACTAACAGTCTGGTTTGCTCTGGTATCAACAATCAATTGTGCGTCTCTAAGGATGGTCACTGAAAGTGAAACATAGAATGTGTTAATTTAGATGTTCTGAGATGCATGAAGAAGTTCACAGAATATAATTTGATTATTCTGCAAACTCGTAACTGTAAATTCATAAATAAAACAGGCAATATCTGTCCTATATTCGCAAGAATATTATTTTAAAATCGAAGCAATCAAATTAGTTTTCAATGAAAAATCAATTTTTCTCGTAATTTCAACAATTAATCTTAGAATATATGGATGCACACATAATGCATTTTTTTAATATATTGGTTTCTCTACTTTAGCCATTATAAAATAAATATATTTTGTAAAAGCGTAGTAAATCTCACGGGCGGGGAAAATATTCAAGGCGGGTTGCACGCCACCCGCAGCCCTTTATCAGAGCATAATGGAATTTCTATTTAAATAATGACAGGTTTTAGTGTATAAATATACTTTATTTAATCTTTTTGAATTTCAGAATGTTTAGTTTATTTTATTTGTAAGACATTTATATATCTGGAAATTTTCAATGCTTTCATATATATATATATATATATTTTAATATTTTTATCTAAGTACAATTGAATTTTAATATTTATTAATATTTTTATAGAAATATTAAAAATTACATTTTTATGGATTCATTTGTACATTTAATAGAAAATGCTGTGAATGAAAAAAAAATTAAACAAATATTCTCTTTCAGTTCTTCGATTAAAAAAATAATAAGAGATTCATGTAAAAACTTATCATTCTTAATATTTAAATACGTTTCATTTATTCGTATAAAAAATTTTAAAATTTCTTATAAAAATGAGTTTGTTGAACACGATGCAACCTTAAACAATTCCTACAAAATGATGTTGTGAAAAATAAATAAATAAATACAATAATATTAATAAAAATAAATAAATAAATAAAGTAATATTGGTAACAATAAATAAATAAAACAATAAATAAACAAAAAAAGGTTCCAAGGTATGAAATAAAAATTGTTTCTTTTGCAATGATAATTTTTATATTTTTTAAATTTTATTTTATATTTTTATATTATTATTGAATTTTATTAATTTATATTTCATTATTTATATTATTTTATCTTTATTTATTTCATATAAACTAATATCATTTATTTATTAATATAAACTAATTTAACTAAACTACTTTATTGATTAATATAAACTAATAATATTGCCACTAATATCATACTTTTTTAGCAATTAAGTTACAATAATTCAAATGTTCAACTGATCTATTTTTTAAAATAAAAATTAAGATATTAAATGAATTTTTATATTTTGTTTCCTGTTCTTCTTTATTATAAAATTTCTTGACGTAAAATATTGTATAAATGAATTTTATGCGAATTTCATATATAATTTACAAACAACTTCCGCTTGCTCTCAATAGATGGTGCGATATTGAATTTAATCCTTTAATTGTAATTTATATATATATATATATATATATATATTCTCCAATTGTGGAGATCACTTACTTAAGAACAAAGTATTTCCTAACGATAAATATTCATCTATATTAAATAAATTATCAACTAAAAAAAAATTAAACTATGGAAATACTTAAAAAAAACTATAGAATTTAAACTGGAGAAATGGCAGTTGCCTTTGAAAAAATAGCTCTGATGAAACCTAAGCTCTAGAAAAAAATAAAAATGAATAGATGTAAAAAGATCCTAAATGTTTATAAACAACTTAGTGTTTGAACAACCAATTAATTTTACATATTTAATTGAAATATAATTTATTGAATTGACAAATAATTACATTTTTATATAAAGTAACTTTTTCTTAAAAAAAAAAAAAAAAAAAAAATTGAAAAGAAACTGCATTGCCAGATATCTAGACTAAATTTAATATTATTTATTTAGATAATATTAATATATATAGTATTTATAGTAGAGCTGGTTTTCTACAAAATTAGATCCATGTGTAATTTTTTTAATATTTAACCTGGATTTTTTTTTTTTTTTTTAATATTAGGATGAAATATTGTTTTATTCTAATACAATAAAATGATAAGTACACGTTAATTTTCAATAAAAATTGCATCTATAGGTCCTTAGTTAAAATTTTTAAAACATTCTACTTTTATCAATATAATGAATTATTTTTAGTTAAAATAAAGTACACGAAAAGTCCTAATTACTATTAAGGAATGAATTATATCCTCTGGAAAAGAAGATAAAAATTTTAAAGAGAAGCGAAAGATAAAATTATAAAACCAAGTTTTAATATATTTGGAGGATTCAATTCTTAAAAAATATAACATTTTCTTTTTTTTTTTTTATTTATATAAAGCAGTCGTCAATTGCAGATACGATTACATAACTGTCAAAGCAGAAAATTCTCCTGGTATAGATTTCGTTCAGTAATGTTTAAATTTTAAAAGGTAATTTATTACAAACGAGTAAAAATATACGTTTGTTAACTTCAGTTAAGTGTCTATTTTTCTTTCAAAGTATATCAAAAGTATAAGAATACATCTTTCATTTAAATTTAATGATAGTAGCTTTAAATCTTAACTGTTAAAATCTTGTGCATTGCTACGAAGATCTAGATACTAGAAAATGTTCTGTTTTATTAAGCATTAATATTGTTCAGTTGATTATAAAAATTGAATAAAAATTCACGTTTTCGTTTAAATGATATATATACGATTGTTCAGATAAGTTTGAATGATATTTGCCTAATCATGAAAAACATCTATGCAGAACACCATAATTTCCAATTTATAATACGCATCGAAAAATTCTAAGTCTTTTAACGTATTATAGGCACAACTTACGGGAATAAAACTTTAAAAAATGCTTAAAAATTTAATAAACCCATTCTATATGACAGATTAGTCACTATCACTTTAAAAACATTTTACTTGTGAGAAAGAAAAACTTATAAAAAAAAACTATTCATGAATTCAGAGTATTATTAATGAAGTTTTACAACGAATCTTGACTAGTCGTTGTCCCTTTTAAATGTTCTTAGGAAGGAATCCTATCTATGGCATGCTTGACCTGCAATTTCGATTACGACATCTTCTTAAAATAAACTAATTTGTTTTAACTTATAACTTTTTTTTTTTTTTTTAATTGTTGGCATTTCGAACGGCGAAGTGCAGATGGTCAGAGATTGTTTTACAGCTGGAGAGAAGAAAGATTTGAAAGAGGAAAAAAGATCGTAATCGGTGACAGTTCTCAAGTAGACATGCGACACCATTTACGAGAGAATTATAAATCGGAATTTTGATATCACGCCTGTGCAGAAGAAATCTACCGCTGACCCATAAAAAAGACAAAGAGTGTCCATTGTTCTAGTACCAGGGCTGGCAGATCCGCACCTCCATCTCAATAATTGTTTAAAAAAAAAAAACATTTCCATAACTCTACAAGTTCCATAATTATATCCAAAAAGAATGAAAAGGAAACGAGCCCATCCATATATTTAAAGTGCAGTTGTCGAAATGACCAATGTTAAAAGATGGGTGGGAGGGACATAAGATTCGGATATGATTTGTTTGTAAGCAAATAGTTTCGACTGTTTTTGAATGCAATCTAATTATTTGATTTGTTTGTCTGGCGAGAAGATTGGAGAATGATTTTGATCCGAAAAGACACCAAGAGTTCTGTTTTAGATGACAGAGCCCCCTAAAGCCAATCACAATCTTTTGGCCGGTATCTGAATGCTTGTTCCGGCCAATGAGGAGAAGTAAACAGTGGCTTAAAAAGAAAAATAGTTGAGATAGAGAGACACTAACGGAAGACAGCTGGGGAAAAGCTATCTCTTCGAGCAAGAAGATGATGTAAAAGACTGATTATTTGTGTTAACAACGAAAGTCCGAGCCCCAGAGCAAGGTGATCATAGAATCCGTCAGAAAGCGGTTAATCGTGAAGAGCTCCTTGATCCTTTGGAAATTCCGAAATAAGAACAGAATAGTTCTAAAAGAGAAGTAAATATGTGGGTCAAATGTTCCTAAACAGTTAATGAGTTGAGACATGCTTTTTCTGTCGATCATGTAGCAATAATTTGTGTTTAGAGGCTCTTCAGGCTTGCTGATGACACCCGCTAGCCTAATCCAATGTAGAACATATATGAAAAACATTAATATAATATGTTATATTAATATAATACACTTTTTCAATGTAGAAAAGATATTTTGGATACCACATACATCAGTATGCTTTAGTGACTTTTGTATTATATAAACCTTCGAGTATACCTTTAAACCTGCTACTATGTTCATTTTTTTATTAGGACTGGGTAAAATCGAGTTTCTTTTTTAAAAAAAAAATGAGCTTCGTTTACTAAGTGCTAAGCCAAAATATGGGCGTTCCATTCATTGAGGAGATAGTTTATGATGTCTATAAATAGATTTTGTGTTAGAAATTATTTTATTTTTTACTAAAATGTTAACGCTCTATTAATTGTATCTGTAAACCTTCTATGGTTGCCAAATGATTAATCCCTCACTAAATATTTTTTATCTTTATATGATAATGTTATTTTGAAGTAAAATATTTTCATTTGAAGTCACATGTTAACACTTCTAAATTTTGCACATGTTACTTTAATTATTATATTAATGATTTTCAAATGATAACTGGTCTAACTTCTGCATTTATTAACATGCAAAGATAATATTACCAGTTTATGCATGTGATCAATTGTACTGAATTATTCATTGTACCTTTGTATGTCCTTTTTCGTTATCATTAATATTTCTGATGTAAATTCGAGAGTTCCTTATAAATCATAGGATTATTATTAGGTTTGAATTCTCCAATAATAAGATGTCTTTCTTTGGTGATGGTTTTATATATTACTTCATTACATGTTTCAATTAAATTAAAAATTTAATTTCTGAGAAATACACAGCGGCCTTTTTTGTTAAATATTCTTCGAGAATTTCACTGCACGGCTGAAAAACGAGAAACCTAACTAGTTTAGGGTTTACAGCTATGATAGCAAGTTTTGAGGTTTATTTTTTTTTTCTCTTTTCATGTGTTATGAAAAAAACTTATTCTATTTCATGAAGGTATCAGTATTTTTGGCTATTGATTCAACAATAAATTAAAACAACCATATAAATAAGTTATTGTGAATGGAATAAAAATTTTTTACTATTTCTGATATAAATATAATAACTCCTTACAAATCAGACGATTATTACTTTTGAATGCTGCAATAAATAAATGTATCTCTTCGATTATGGTTTTATATATTATTTAATTAGATTTTTCATTTAAATTAAAGATTTAATCTTCGGGAAGTACATAACGGCCTTTTCTTGAATATTCTTCTAAAAATTTCACTCCATGGTAAAGAACGAATGACCTAATGTTAATTACACTGGCCATTGTATTTGGCAGAAAAGTAAACTTAATCTTTCCAACAAGATTCTGAGCACTTTTCTATTCATTTGATTTCTTATTTTATATTACATTAAATTTCCTTACATTTATAGCTGATAAAAGAGTTTTGATCAATGGAATTTCAAAAAAATGATTCTAGTTAAGTTAGACAAAACAACTGTTGAAGTATAGAAAATTATTAAAAATATTTTTGTATTTATCTTAATAGTTAGTAAATTACAGTTTACAAAATTCAATTGTGTACAATTGCTCAATTTTGGTTGTTTTTATGTGTATGTATGGTTCGTCACCGTATTGATGCTTTGCATACATTTAAAATATTTAAAACTATGTTAAAAAATGAACACACTAGATATATAAATGCAATCATTAATGCAATTTTATTTAGTTTTTATAATCGAAAATCCTTTTTCTTAAAATGGGCTTCAGTACTTGGACTTTACTTTGAATGCAATGGATCTTGTTCAAAAGCATATAAAATCGCAGAATAGGGGCCGTTTGGATTTTACATCAAGAAATCTTTTTCGCTAAAGTGCCCAAGTAACGGTTTGCGATTGTAAGTGCAGTGAATTGTAAACAGTCTAAGACACCCGGGTTACCACATTTGGCTAACTTATCCCACACAAAAAAAGTCGTCAAATCCCCCAACGTCATCTATTATCTGATTTGGCCTAAATGAATGTTAAAAGGACAGAATAAGTAACGAAAAATATCTTACAAATTATCCATATTATAAACGTTAAATCCCGAGGAATCTCATTTCAGTAGGAAATGTGTGTGTGTGTTTTTTTCAGTACAGACACATACATAATCCGCCAAATCTTTTCAAGTTTAGTATCAATAAGATATGCACTAATAATAATTAAAGAATCTAATAAGAATATTTAAAAATGTTCTATTACATGTATTCTAAGGGATTGTTTTTAAAAAAGTTGTACTCAATAAATTTAAGAAAAGCAAAAATTTTTTTTAAGCGCCATTATTTTTCTTAAATTGATATTTAATATATTTTTATTTTGATTTTTAAAATTTTCTTTTTCTTGCTATTTTAAAATTAAAAAGAATGATATATGAATTTAAACATGAATAATAGATAATATGATAATTTTATTGCAAAACACAGAAGAATACTGTAAGAATTCTGGAAAAGTAATATATTGGATAATTGGATAGCATTCAGTGAGAAATTTATTTCTGCTTCTTAAACAAGAACAACAAAGCTTGAAAAATGTAACAGCACAGGTAAAAAAAAAATCTTCTTCAAATTAAAATTGTGTTAGATGGTTTTCTATATATGAGTATGGGGCTCTAATATCCCGTTTCAGCTCTTTCGCCACAGTTGTCAAATCGACATCTAGAGTTTCGAAGGCGACACACTTGAGATTCCACATTTCTGAACCAGTTCTTTCAAACCCTCTCTGGGAAGTCTGCATTCACGCACAACGATGGTATTTACTTGGGTCAGTAAATTTCTTTTGATGATTTTTGTGCAGTAGAGTGTCATCCAAACAAAGAGCATCGACAAGAAGTAATTCGCTCAAATTCAAAGCATTTCGCAACAGACATTCCAAAGATTCTTCCTCGACTTTACTAACGATTAGCTTTTTCCAGCTGTCTAAAATTGTCGGAATCAGCTTCTATGCCCCCTGAACGATTGTGCTGCAAAATAAATCCAAATGTACCACATTCGAACAATATTTCATGACAACATCTACAGGCATGTTTCTTCGACCCACAATCGAAAGGCACTTCAGCTGTGCACCAATTTCGCTTAGCAGGAAAATAAATGCGGTATGTGCCGACGGACGTCTGCATAAGTTAACATTAATTTCCAGCACACGCAGATGTTTCAGTTTTTTTAAATGCTGAAGGCAATCTTCGTGATACACAACGATGCACAATTTCTCTACGAGGAAACAAAACTACAGAGCTTTTGACGAATTCGGGAAATTGTCGGGTGTGAGCGATTTGCTTTCTGTTAAATTTTTCCACGTTTCTGTTGAAACCCCAGAAGCATTCCTTCAGACCAAATCGAGGGACAGTGTCCATTCTGCATGTTGTGTAAATGTGGTGAGCAGCCAATGAGGAATCGGTGTTTCCCAACGATAATAATTTAGGATGATTTTTGCAACATTTTAGCTATATGTTTATAATAAGAAGAAAAATTCCGACAATGAAAAATATCAAATTTTTCTAAATTTTTGCAAGTTTGCTAATGTATCTACAGCTTCGTTCGAAAAGTATCTGTATTCTTTTATGCCCGAAGCATAATTTTTGGCATATTTTAATCTCACATAGTTCTTCAATGCTGACAGATTGAAAAATGTCGATACATCAAGAATTTCCAATAAGGGACATTTTTCGATCAACCTCTCTAAGTAAAAGTTCTCGTCGTTCTGGAAGCTTTCGGGCAGTAGTATCGACTTGATATTTCTGCAACTATTACCCTCCTCTAATAGAATTGTCATGAGAGACTTCCATTTTTTTGTGAAATCAACTCCATCAAGGAATAAATCTTGCAGTTCTCCACTCTTTTGTAACAATTCTAAGGGGCTAGGCTTTTCGATGTTCAAATCAATTACAAGAGACATAAATAAATCGTTCACTATATTGCAGTTGACTTGTGAGAAAGGGTTTGTGTTTTTCTCTATTCCAATATTTTTCTGGTAAATAAATAGCAGTTTTTTCAATGCTTAATTGATATAGCGAATCAGGAGATATTTTTTTATTCATAGTGTCTTCTAATCTGGAAAAAAAAAAAATCAGGAAAATTATTTTAATATTACTGAAAAGCGTACAGGGAAATAAATAATAACTGACTGAAAAAGTAACATAAAATAAGAAACACCGTAATGTTTTTCCACGGTTATTTTAGTATTAGTTCAACAAAATTATTTGAGTACATTAGAATGATTACATGCATCCGAAAATAACGAATTTGTGCGGATTATTATTTAAAATGCGTAAATGTTTATTGTAAATTACCATATGGAAGAAATGATTAGATTTATCTGCATTTCAAATCTATTATAATTTTCAAATTTGTAGAAGAAAGACTTACGTTTAGTGAAATTAATAGAAAATTATTCTTAATTTCACTAAACGTCAAATATTATTAAATGGTCACAAAAGACTAAGTTTCAGAAATTTTAATTCGTATAATAAGGTAAAAAAAATGATGGAAAGAAAAGAGTCGCTGCACGTACTTTCGACAACCCAAAATAAGATGGAATTGCTAGAATATACCTTTGTTCGAAATCTGGACAGAAGAACGTTATGTTACAGTTTAACGACTTGTTAGGCCGCTAAAGTTTTAATGTTTCACTATTTAGACAGAAAACTCAAAGCATAAAATGTGCCCATAAAAAACAGAAATGAATATTTTTATACCGAACAGACATCAAAAGATCGTGGCTTTTTCAGATATCTACAAGATAGATTTTATGAATAGCTTTTGTAAAAGGATATCATATTAACAACCATAAGTAATTTTGCTATTTCCTCTTAAATAAAAATAAAATTAACTTTCTATAAGAACAGTATGTTTTTAAGAAAAACTTCTACTAGATAAGTTTCAGAATTTTTTTCTTCTTATATTTTTGCAAAGGAAGAAAAAAATCTCGATTAACATTTATAACATTACATACATTAATATTTTAACACTGAAAAATACTAATGTATAAACTAATAAAATAAATAAATAAAGAGATTTTCTAAAAGACTTACTCACAAATCTTGTAATTCCTCAGTAAAGTAAATTTACAACAACAGCTGAAGTTAACACTAGTCGTACGCGCACGTGGTTCAAATCTACTAATTCTGTTTGGCCCCAACGTTAAGTTGAACTGAAAAGTGAGTAAAATAAACTGAACTGAAAGTTGAGTAAAACAAAAGACGAATCACGCACTTCATAAAAGGCACATGACAAAATGCGACGTTCTGATTTGTCAAAAGAATAAATTCGTCATGAGTAGGTACACTTCTAGGAAGAACAGAAATATGAAATTCTTCCTTTTTAAGAATATGTTAAGAATATTTATAGTTATTCTTATCGCTGTGAATAAATCTAAATTATCAGAATTACTTTCAATAAGGAAGAACACATTTTAAAGTTTAGAATTCTCAAAAGAACTGACAGAATTTTTTTTTTTTTGTTTTGTTATCATATTTTCAAAACAATATATTTTGTTTATTTATTTATTAGATAGATATTTGTCCAACAGAAAAGTAAATTATCTTATTTACGAATCTTTTCAAAATAGACAGTTTGATCAAGGCCTTCTAAAATCTCTCTTATTTGTCGCGATGTTCTGGCCCTAATCAAAACTACTGTTATTACCCATACAGAGGCATGTATACATATATATATATATACATATATATATATATATATATACATACATAATATTAACACGATGTGTATAAGTGTATAATCAAAAATCTCACTAGATGATTAAGAAAATTTAGGTGTTTATTTATGCAGTCACCCCTCCCCTACCTTGCCCCCAAAGGAGTCAATATTCTCTCCATTATAGGTAAGAAATTACGGTAATAAAACTTTAAAAATGCAATAAACATATTCTTCATGACAGACTAGTCACTATTACTTTTAAGTATTTTACTTGTAAACTAAATAGCAAAAAACTATTTAAGAAATCAGAGTATTATTATTATTGAAGTTTTATAATGAATCTTAGCTAGCCTTAGCCTCGGTAAAAGATCCCATCTTCTTTATTAACATTAAACTATTCAGATGATTTTGAGAATTTAAACACATTTTTAATTTAAATGATACTGAAATGATTATTCAAATAAGTTTAAATGATATTTGCATAAGCATGGAAAACATCTATGTATAACATCATAATTTCCAATTTATAATACGCATCGAAAAATTCTAAGGCTTTTTAACATATTATAAACAAAAAAATTACGGGTAACAAAACTTTTAAATTGCTTAAAATGTATTCTTCATGACAGACTAGTCACTATTACTTTTAAATATTTTACTTGTAAAATAGAATAGAAAAAAAACTATTCATGAAATCAGAGTAATATTAATCCAAGTTTTACAACGAATCTTGTCTAGCCGTAGCCTCTTGGCCTTGGGAAGGGATCCTATCTTTTGCACGCTTGACCTACAATTCCGATTACGAACATCTCCCTTGAAATAACTTATTAGTTGTAACTATTAAATAATTAATAATATGATCATAACTACCATCCAGTCCCAGTAATCCAAATTAATAGGGATTTTCCGAAACGCAGATTGTGAAAACCAAGACAAAGCAGATCTTCTATTACATAATTATTAAATCTAATGTTATGTTAAAATCCAAAATAAACTCAGTTTTAGTGACATCAATAGGGTATAGACATAAAATAGTAATTTTTTTCTTTTCAATTTAAAGACGTATATAAGCGTTCTGGTTTCAGTAAAATGTTTGGTTTTCAGTAAAAATTCTCTAGCTCGCAGCGTTGTTTGACAATTTTTTCCCTTCTCAATAGTAGAAGGTCCGGTAGGAATGAATTCGAGATGCTGGTGAGGGATATAGCATTAATTTTTTTTTTTCCTTTTAAATGTTCGAATTTTAGGACCATCGATTTTGTCAATTATATTTAACTGTATTTTAAAAATTTATTTTTCTTAGTATGTTTTAATTTTAATGTAATAATCATTAACATTTTATATATATTATGTACACAAGGTTTTTAATGTATATAGAATGCGTATGTGCGTGAAAACTTCCCCGTCCTCATGTAATGCTGGTCAGTAGAAAAATCAAAGAATGGACTATTCCTATTGTATCTGTCTCGTGAACACAAATGGCGAAAACTTGTTGCTCACCCCAAATAACGAATGTGTAGTTTCACTTTTAATTTGTGCCATGTCGAACGTCGAAGTATAGAAGGTCAGAGAATGGTTTACAGCCGGAGAGGAAAAAGATCGAAAACGATTATCATTAATATTTTATTATATATGTACATAATGGTTTTGAATGTATATAGTATGTGTATGTGCGTCAAAACTTCCCCGTCCTCATGTAATGTTGGTCAGTAAAACAAATCAAAGAAACGACGTTTCCTGTTGTTACTATCTTGTGATCATAAATGGTGAAGACGTGTTGTTCATCCGAAATAAAAGTATCTCTCTCTTGTCTCCCTTCAATATTGTTAATTGCTGACATTTCGAACTGCGAGGTGCAGATGGTCAGAGTTAATTTTACAGCTGGAAAGGCGAAATATTCGAAAGAGGAGAAATACCGAAAACGGTGACAGTTCACAAGTGGACATGCGACAAAATTTACGAGAGGATAAAAAATCGGCCTTTTGATACGACGCCTGTGCAGAAGAAATCAACCCCTGACCCATAAAAGATTATCCGCAAAGGACAAAGAGTGTCGATTGTTGGAGTCCCAGGGTTGACAGACCCGCACACAAGCTCCATAATTCTTAAAAATAAAAATATTTCCATAATCATATATTCCAAAAAAGAATGAAAAGGAAACGAGCCCATGCCCACGTATATATTTTCAATGCCGTTGTCCAAGTGGCCAACGTTAAAAAAAGAAAAGAGTAAATACTAGGAGGTGCTTGAGATATGGATAAGGTCTGTCTGTAAGCAAATTGTTTCGGCTGTATATGGAGGTAATCTAATAAATTGATTTGTTTGTGTGGCAAAGAGCGCCAGGAGAATCAATCATTGACCCAAAAAGGCGCCAAGTGTTCTGTTTTAGATAGCAAATTCCTAAAACAAATCACAATCTTTGGACGGTATCTGAATGCTAGTTCGGGCCGATGAGGAGATGTAAACAGTTACTTAATACTAATAGTTATCTCAACTATTTTCTTTTTAAATAGTTGAGATAGAGACAGATGGAAACTAATGGAAGAGAACAGGGTGAAAGGGCATCTCTTCGAGCAAGAAGATGATGTAAAAGACTGATTATTTGTGTTAGCAACGAAAGTCCGAGCCCCAGAGCAAAGAGATCAGGGAATCTGTCAGAAAATCAGACATCGGTTAATCGTGAAGAGCTCCTTGATCCTTTGAAATTCCGAAAAAGAATAGAGTAGTTCTAAAAAAGAGAAATAGTAAATATGTAGGCCAAATGTTCGGAACCCAGTTGAGACATGCTTTTACTGTCGATCATGTAGCAATCACCAAAAGAGGCTTTTAAGCTTGCTGATGACACCTACTAGACTAACCCCATGTAGAACGAAAAGATATTTGATCGCCACGGATCCCAGATACCTCAGTATGATTGAGTGACTTTTTGTATTAAATAAACCTCCGAGTACACCTCTAAACCTGCTCTTATGTTTATTTATTTATTTTTTTTTTTGGACTGGTGTGGATCGAGTTACTTAATAAAAACTGAACTTCGTTTACTAAGTACTAAACCAAAATATGGTAATTCTATTCTTGAAGAGTTAGTATAGGAAGTTTATAAATAGATTTTGTTTTAGGATGTATTTTTATATTACTAAAAATAAAGTCACTCTATTAATTGTACTATAAACCTTCTACGATGTTATTATTTTTCGTAGATGCCAACTGACTAATCCATCACTTAGACCTCTTTTAACCTTATATAATGATGTTATTTTGAAGTCAAATATTTTCAATAGAAGTCATATGATAACACTTCTAAATTTTGTGTATGGTACTTTAATTATTATATTAATGATTTTCATATGATAATTGGTCTAACTTCTGCATTTATTAACATGCAAAGATAATATTATCAGTATACGCATGTGATCAATTGTACATAATTATTCATTCTTTTTGCTCTAATTAAATTGGAAATTTTATTTAAATCAATTGTGGGTGTGTTTCTCTGTTCATAACTGAAAACTCAAGCACGCAGAATAACGTTATTATCAATTGTCATTAAAATCTATTATATAATTATTAAACTTTTAGCTATACATTTGGATATTTATGTTGCATTTATTTATATTACGTGATTGTTTATATTATATTATCCTACATTGTATATATTTAAAAACGCCATAGAATTATGTTACTTTGAAAGGTATCAAAATTTTTCATATTTCTGATCTAAATTCGAGAATTCCTTACGAATCAGAATGTTATTAATTTTAAATTCTGCAATAAATAAAAGTTATTTAATCAGATTTTTCATTTAAATTAAGGAATTAATTTCTGGAAAATACATGCAGGCCTTATCATGAATATTCTTCTAGAATTTCACTCCATGGTAAAGAACGAATAACCTAATGTTAATTACGCTGGCCATTGCATTTGGCAGAAAAGTTAACTTTCCGACAAGATTATGAACAGTTTTCTAATCGTTTGATTTCTTATTTTATATTCCAGTAAATTTCCTTAAATTTTTAGCTGATAAAAGAATTTTGATCAATGGAATTTCAAAAAAAAATGATTCTAGTTTTTTCTAGTTAAATTAAACTATTGTTAAATTATATTTAAAATATTTTTGTATGTCTCTTAATAGTCAGTAAATTAATTTATTTTATTTACCTTTGGTGAGACCCACTTTTACTTCCCTACATGCTGTTGACAGGGAAATATCAATATCACCATTACTGGTTTTCTTTCATTTTCTGCGATGGAAATCTACGTGTAAGTCTGTAAAATTCAATTTTTGTACAATTGTTCGATTTTAGTATAATTTATTGATGCTTTGAATTCATTAAAAATATTTACTTGCCAATGCTAACTATGTGAAAAAAAATTACACTAGATACATAAATGTAATCATTAATGCAGTTCGGTTAATTTTTATAGAAAAGTCTGTTGTTTAAATTGGGCTTTATATATTGACTTAACTTTAAATCAATGGATATTAAGCTTATATAGGTAAATTCACAGAATAGGGGCCGTTGGGATTTGGTGTTAAGAAATCATTTCGCTAAAGTGCACAAGTAACGGGTTGAGATTGTAAATGCAGTGAATTGTAAACAGTTTAAGATACCCGGATTACCACTTTTGACCAACTTATCCCCCAAATGGCGACAAAAAAAAGTCGCCAAATCCGAACATCATCTATTTTCCGATTTGGCCTAAATGTATTTTAAAAGGAGAGAATAAGTAACGAAAAATATCTTAAAAACTATCCATATTATAAACATTAAATCACGAGAAATCTCATTTTAATATGAAATATATATTTCTCCTTCTTAAATAAAACAACAAGGCATGAAAATATAACAGCAAAGGTAAAAATTAAAATTTAAAAAATAATAATAATAATCTCCTTGAAATTAAAAATCCATTAAATTTCTTTCTACACAAGAGTATACGACTCTAATATCCCGTTTTCAGCTCTTTCGCCACAGTCGTCAAATCGGCATCTAGATTTTCAAAAGCGACAAACTTGAGATTCACACATTTCTGAATCAGTTTCTTTCAAACCTTCTCTGGAAAAAACTGCATTCATTCACAGCGATGGTATTTAGTTGGGACAGAGAATTCTTTTTTGAAGATTTTGTGCAGTAGAGTGTCATCCAAACAAAGAGCATCGACAAGAAGTAGTTCCTTCAAATTCAAAGAGTTTTGTAAAAGACATTCCAAAGATTCTTTATCCATTTCGCGAACCATTAGCTTTTCCAGCTGTCTAAAATTGTTTGAATCAGTTTCAATGCCCCCCTGAACGATTGCGCTGCAACGTAAATCCAAATTTACCACATTCGAACAATATTTCATGACAACGTCAACAGGCATGGATTTGTGACCCAAAATTACAAGGCACTTCAGCTGTGGGCCAATTTTGCTTAACAGGGATTTAAATGCGGTACGTGACGGAAAACCACAGCACAAGTTAAAATCAATTTCTAGCATACGCAGATGTTTTAGTTGTTTTAAATGCTGAAGACAATTTTTGTGATACACAACGATGCTCAATTTCTCTACGAGGGAAATAAAGCTACAGAGCTTTTCACGAATTCGGAATATTGTTTAGTGTAATTTCAGCATTCTGGGTTTAAATTCGTCCACGTACCTGATGAAACCCCAGAAGCAATCCCTCAGACCAAACCTAGGGACAGTGTTCGTTCTACGTGTTGTGTAAATGTGGTGGGCCGCCAATGAGGAATCTGTATTTCCCAACGATACCAATTTAGGGTTATTTTTGCAACATTTTAGCTATATGTTTATAGTAAGAAGAAGACTTTCGGAAATGAAAAATAGTGAATTTTTCTAGATTTTGCAAGTTCGCTAATATATTCACTTCTTCGTCCTCAAAGTATCTGTATTCTGATAAGCCCGAAAGATTATTTCTGACATATTTTAATCTCACACAGTTCTTCAATGCTGACAGATTGAAATATGTCGATACATCGATTATTTTCAATAAGGGCATTTCTCGATCAACCGCTCTAAGGAGTTCTCGTCGTTCTGGAAACTTTCCGGCAGTAGTATATTAATGATGTTTCTGCAACTATCACCCTCCTCTAATAGAATTGTCATGACAGACCTCCACTGTTTTCTGTGAAAACAAGTCCATCAAGCATGAAATCTTGCAATTGTCCACTCTTTAGTAACAATTTTAAGGGACTAGGAGTTTCGATGTTCATATGAATTACAAGAAACTGAAATAAGTCGTTCACTATGTTGCAGTTGGCTTGAGAGAAAGGATTAGTGTCTTCTCTATTCCAATGAATGAAATTCTCTATTAAATGAAAAGAAGTTTCTTCAAGGCATAGCTTGTAGAGCGAATTAGGAGACATTCTTTTTGTCATGGTGTCTTCTAATCTGGAAAAAAATTGGGAAAATTATTTTAATAGTACTGAAATGATCAACGTTTATAGAGAAATACATAATAATAATTGAATGAAAATGAGACATAAAATTAGAAACACCGCAATATTTTTCCGCAGTCTTTTTAGCATTAGTTCAACAAAGTTATTTGAGTACATTAGAATGATTAGAGTCAACTGAAAATAACAAATTTAGTGCTGGTTATTATTTAAAATGCGTAAATGTTTATTATAAATCACCATGTGTAAGATAGGATTAGGTTTCTCTGCATTTCAAAGCCAGGATAATTTTCAACCTTGTAAAAGAAATTCATGTTTAGTGAAATTATGCAAAATATAGAAGTACGATTCTGTCAAACGATCACAACAGAAATTTTAATATGTATAATAAGGTAAAGAAATAATAATGGATTAATTTTTTTAAAAAACTAAATATTCTGGACTTAATACATTTTATTTGAATTTCAGGAAAGGTGCAACGGGCGTACCTGTTAAGGAGTTCCTAGGTGGTTTTAAGAACACGATACCTCCACATCTTAAATTAGTTAGAAAATTAGCATTAAATGTAGTTGCTTCAATTATAGCATAATAATAAATAAAAGGAAAAACAATTTAAAATTTAGGAAAAAACATCTCTTGCTTGAGAACAATTAAAGCAAGAGATCGAAAAAAAAGCTTAAAAGCGTAAAGGTACAATTAAGAGTCATTTGACGATGCCCCCAAAAAAGATTTAAAATTCAAGTTTAAAAAAAAAAAATTTAAAAGCTAAGAAAAGTAAAATAAAATGGTTAAGATAATTACGAATGAACAAAAAGTACATAAAAACATTTCAAACAAAACAATTTTTCATTGACTGGATCGCCGACAGATGGCGCCATCAGTCCGTTGAACATGATAAAAACTCAGCTGAAGCTGGAGAAAAAACATTTTTATTGAAAAGAAACTGTGGTGAGAAGTCAAATTGAGCAATTAAATAGTATCTAAAACAAGAAATTACAAATATCAGTGAGACTATGGCAAAATTTAAGAACAGTTAGGTTCGAAATAGTATGGAAATAACAAGCTTGAAAAATGTAAACAAAAAGCTTCGTCTTTTAAGAAAACAAGTAGATTACTTACAAATAAACAAACAATTAAAAATTAAGAGTTATAAAAGCAAAGGACCCATTAAATTTACAAACACTATTAAGAGTCAGATAGCCATGTTCTAAATAACGGTGCACATCGTAGCAAATAATTAAAAACCAAAAAATGCCAAAAGTTGCAGCTCAGATTCGCTTGAAGTGATCGGAGTGACTAGACAACAACCACAGCGGTAGAATCGGCAGTTGCGGAATAAATTCCACAACGCCTTTTCAATGCCTGGAAAGATTCCCAGTGCGCATCATTTTCAGGGAAAGTAACACCGCATGAGACCATGTCATTGCATATATGGCATGGGAATATGACAGCTAGGGGCTTTGAGATACATGCTTGCTGTTGCTGCTTTATCTCAATTTATCCACGTGTTGTTTAAAAATCAAATGTTTGCAAAAGCGAAAATGAATCCTTTGTAAAGGAACTACTCTAAAATTCGAAATTCTTTATTTTATTGCCTGTAATGAATTGCAAATTCAATTTTAAAAAGAAAAGCGACCTTGCACGTACTTTCGACAACAAAAAAAGAAAATTAATAATATGGAATTACTAGGATATACCTTTGTTCGAAAACTGGACAGAAGAATGTCTTGTTTTCGATAAGAAGGAATAAATCTATGGAGATATCCAAGCATGTGAATACAGCATGGAATTCGTATGGGGAGATGAGCATAAGTTTTAAAAGTAGAAATGTACGAATCGATTACTTCTTATGGGTGGTGGAACAATCTAACAGTTTTTCAATGTTCTTACAATATTTAGAATATGCTTTGTGGCTAAAGAAACAAAATATATATTCCTCCGACCAAGGACGAATGGAATTTTAATCGTTCGATTTATTGATGGAAATGAACGAATCAATTACTTGATCGGGGTGCCAGTCGGATATTCATGGTGAAAAAAGAAAAAAAAAAGTATAACAGCTAGTATGGATTTTTTCAATTAGTTTTTTAATTTAAAATTTTAATGATTAAAAGTTTAAATTCTCTTAATTCCAATTAAAAATCCCTCAAAATGACTTTCCACGTCTAGGATGCAGATCTTTTGGAATTAGTCCGACTTGGCCGCTTGCCAAGTTTCCATGCTATAGGTGGTTAGGTTACACTTGTACATCACAATTACTACTGCTATATTTGAAAGATTTTGGCAATATGAAGTACATAACCTGCTATTATTAACTACTAACCTATTGTAAAATATAATTTAATAAATACACTTCGTGCAAGCCCATTTTTATTTTAATTTTTTTTTCTAGAAATAACGTAACGTAAAAGATTCATGAAATCGTAACAGAAATAACGTAAAGATTCATGAAAATCTTAAAGAGACAGTGGATGTTAACAGTTTTAGATTTAAGTTATAATAGGATTCACTCTTTTCCCGCTCTGCTTTTTCAACCCATATTGAAAGAGTGATGCCTTGAGATACGAGCTTAATTCGTTCTACGAATTGATTTCTATTTCTAAGTCAAAATGCTCGCGCCTCAAATCAATTTTCCAAATCAGTTTTCATTTATTAAAAGGAATGAATTAAAAAATATTAAAGGTAAAAAATAACTACAATTTTTAATAATATATTTACAATGAACAAATATTGTATACAAACAATATAAAACCAAATATATGAAAAAAATCTGTGATTTGGATCCGTCCATCTTTGCCATAAGTCACAAATAATATGTTTATTTTTTTAATTTTTATTTGTCACATCATTTAATATATTTTATTTATTTTTTAATATCTATTAATTTTGCTTGCATATTTTTCCTATTCATTTAATTCTCTATAAGATTTATAGATGGCAAAACTGGTGTGTAATAATATAGCAAGCATGACATTTTAAAGGTTTTGCGCACTAATTCAAAATATCTAATAATCATATCATTCTAGATATTTTTCTGCAATTTTTTTAAACACCTACTTTGTAAAATTAATGAAAGAAAACTGGTCTATATAAATTGAAATTATGGTCTGAGTGATATTCTTAAAAACCATAACACTTTAGCCAATTTTATTTAAACGGCAAAAAAAAAAAAAAAAAAAAATAGTCTTGAAAAAAATGAAAGAACAAAATATAGTCGTGAAAATAATGATTTGCTTATTATGTGTCTAAAATTTTTAACAATATTTTCCATCATTTAATTCCGTTGCACCTACTACGATTATCAGTATATATGTTTTTATTATATTTAAGATGGTATGAATGTAAAGAAGGTATAAACATTTTTTTGCTTAAAAAATAATACACGATATATTAATTAAAAAATAAAAAAGATTACATTTTTGAAATTAAATCATGTTGTATAAAAAAATATTAGTTTTAATTAAATAATCAAGTCAAAAATATATATATTTTTTTTAAACCAACAGACCCCATACAATAAAAAAAATTTTTTTTTTTTAATTTTTGAAAATATTTTATTAAAAAAATTATTCTGAATAATTTTTTTTAATAAAAAAATTTTTAGAATGCAAAAATAGAAATGGCTATATAATAATAATAAAGAAGAAGTCGCTTAAATAATTATCACGCCACCAGATGATTCAATGAAACATAATAATATATTTTTATTTAATTAAAAAATAAACAGTGATAATGGGTTAAAGATTTTCATGTACACACGATACACTTAATAAAGAATAGTATTCCTCCATGTACCAAAGCATTTGAAACTATTTAAAATTCTATTGCAAAAACAATTTTTTAATCAAAACACATAAGTAATTTTTATATTTAATTTTTGCCTATTTTAAGCAAAATTAATTAAAATTCTTCCCGATCATTATCTTCATACTTTATTAGCAATTGTCCCACCGGCAATATTTCAAAAATGTGGTTTAAAGCACACATCATCTCAATTTTAAGCCAAAACAAAGATAGCACTTGCGTTACTTTCAACCAACCAAAATTTGTTAATTGCATGTATGGAGAGGTAAACATAAGTTTTAAAAGCAGAAACGGACGAATCGATTTCTTCTTAAGGGTGGCGGTTAGACATACGCAATGCAATTTTGAAAGATTTTTTTTTTTTTTTTTTTTTTTTTTTCGTTTACGGAAATATATCATTAAAGCAAACGAAACAAAGTGCAAATATTCGAGCCCAATTACACGGAATAAAATGCATGGGGAAAAAAATATTGTGAAAATAATTTTCTCACCTACTACGTTATTTTGTTTGAATCCGGTCGAATTCGAAAATTTTCATATACTCTGTCGTCGAACTATAATTAAATGTTGCAGATAAGAGTTTAGTTAATGGAAAATAATTACTATTTTGCATTTCTTGTTGGCGTTTCTAATATTCCTGAGTTTTTCAATGTTCTTACTATAGTGAGAATATGCTTTGTGGCTAAAGGAACAAATATATAGTCCCCCGAACAAGGATCGCGTGAAATGATAATCGTCCGATTTATCGACGGAAATGAACGAATTAATTACTTGATCGGGGTGCCAGTCGGATATTCTTGGTGAATAAAGAAAAAAAAAAAAGTATAATAGCTAGTATGGATTTTTTTCAATTGGTTTTTTTAAATATCGTTTAATTTGAATGATTAAAAGTTTAAATTATCTTAATTTCAATTAAAATCCCTCTAAATGACCTTCCCCACCTCTAGGACACAGATCTTTTTGGAATTAGTCCGACTTGGCCGCTTGCAAGTTTCTACGCTATCGGTGGTTAGGTTACACTTGTACATCACAATTACTATTGGTGTATTTGAGAGATTTTGGCAATATGAAGTATATAACCCGTCATTATTAATTAAAAACCTATTTTAAAAAATAATTTAATGAATACACTTCGTTTAAGCCCATTTTAATTTAATTTTTTTTCTAGAAATAAAGTAAAAGAACAGTTTAAACAGTAAACAGTTTTTTTGGATGTTAACAGTTTTAGATTTAAGTTATAATAGGAATCACTCTTTTCCCGCTCTGCTTTTTCAACTCATTTTGAAGAGAGTAATGCCTTGAGATACGAGTTTAATTCGTTCTATTGAATTAATTTCTAATTCTAAATCAAAATGCGCGTGTCTCAAATGCATTTCCCAAATCAGATTTCATTTATTAAAAGAAATGAATTAAAAAATATTAAAGGCAAAAGGCAAATCCAATTTTTTAATAATATATTTAGAATGAACAAATATTGTATACAAACAATATAAAATCAAATATATGAAAAGAAAATCTGTGATTTGGATCTGTCCATCTTTGTAATAAATAAAAAATAATATGCTTATTTTTTTAATTTTTATTTATGTCGCATCTGTATTTAATATATTTATTTATTTTGTAATAACTATTAACTTCGCAAAGATATTTTTCCTATTCCATTTAATTTTCTATAAGATTTATAGATGGTGAAACTGGTGTGTAATAATATACAAAGCATGACATTTTAAAGGTTTTACGCACTAATTCAAAAATATCTAATAATCATATGATGCTAGATATTCTTCTACAAGTTTTTTAAACACCTACTTTGTAAAATTAATGAAAGTGAACTGGTCTGTATAAATTGAAATTATGTTCTAAGTGAAATTCATAAAAACTATTAAAATCTAGTCAAATGAAAGAACAAAATATAGTCTTGAAAATAATGATTTGCTCATTTATATAACTAAAACAAAATATATTTTCTTTAAAATCAACAGTCCCCATAGAACAAAACAATTTTTTTTTATTAAAAAAATTTTATTAGCAAAAAAATTATTCTGAATAATTTTTTTAATAAAAAAAAAAATTTTTAGAAAGCAAAATAGAAATGACTGTATAGTAATAATAATAATAATAATAAAGAACGAAGTCTCTTAATTTATCATGACTCCACCAGATGATTCAATGCCACAAAATAATATTTTTATTTAAGAAAAAATAAGCAGTGATAATTGTTTTGAGATTTTCATCTACACACGATATAAATAAAGAATAGTAAATACCTCCATGTACCAAGCATTTGAAACTTCTTAAAATTCTATTGCAAAAACTAATTTTTTAATTAAAAAACATAAGTAATTAAAAAAGAATTTTAGCGTATTTTAAGCAAAAATGATTTTAAGCAAATGATTTTTGTAGCAGTACATTTTTACATTTCTTCTTCAGATTTCAAAGCATGCGCTACTTAATTTTTTTTTTTATTTAGCAATTGTATGATTGACATGAAATAAAAATCACACAATTTGCACCACAATTGAATTAAACTCATTCATTATGTATGTTCTTCAGATATCGATGATATGATATTAAATTCAATATGAAACTAATTTGAATTGAATGTTAAAAATTATTTTTTATTTAATGCACAGATAATAAATGCACAGATGATTTTTTATTTAATGTATATTAATAAACGTCTATTATTATTGAATAGGACACATTACAATTTCTTTGATGGACGTAATTATTAATAGAATTAGAATCGAATGTTAAAATTTTTTAATTAATGCTTAAGTAATAAAATAATTTTTTACTTAATGTATATTAATCAATGCATTCATCATTGCATAGGACGTATTTCAATAATGGATGTAATTAGTAAAATTTCTTGTATTTTTAATAACTAACAATTTTCTTTATCCTTTTTGCAATTTCCAATGTTTAGAAATTAATAGCAATGAGTATTTTTAATGAAATATTGTAACAATTTTTGATGGATTTCATATAAAAATATGATTATTAAATTATTTAATACAAAAATATATTAAATTTGTTATTTAATTAAAATACGAATTATTTTAAATAAATTGTAGTAAAAAAAAATCCTTGTGTTAACAATAAGTCTTTTTCTATTTCTGTAAAAAAAATAGTGTTTTTAAATATTTAAAATTAAACCTAAAATTACATGTATCCAATTTTAGAAAAATACAAAATGTATCAAAAGATACACAAAAAAATCGTATACGTCGTGCATAAGGAGAATTAACAATAATTATGTATAGATAAATGTCCTAAATCTGTTTTTTAGATATTATTTAAAAAAATCCTATTTTTCAGAATTTTAATATTTCTTTTTCTTTTTAATATTTCTAATCTAGATTAAATTGTAGATTTTCTGAAGAATAAATTGTATTTATTATATTATATAAATGTATAATTAATATATATAATTGTATAATTAATATTATATAATTGTATTTATTTATTTCTAATTGTAGATTTTCTGAAAAAAAAAGTACTTAAGAAATTTCACAAGCAATTGTTCACAAGCTAATTATTTATCCTATTTGTTCCAATGCAGAACAATAGATGGCGCTACAATTTCGCAACCACCCATTTAAAAAGAATTTTCGCCCTATGACAAATTACATAACTAAGTATCAAATGATATATGAGTTTTGATTAAGTAAGAAAAAAAAACGCTTATGTGTTTACAATAAGTTATTTCTATTTGTATAAGCAAAATATTTTTAGTTGTAAAATTAAATCTAAAATAACATGTATCCAATTTTAGAAGAAAAAAAAAGAAGTCCAATGTCTCAAGCATAAGGAGATTGAACAATTATTACGTATAGCTAATTACGTTTAAATGTCATAAATATGTTTTTAGATATTATTTAAGAAAATCTTATTTTTTAAAATTTTTATTATAGATATAACAGAGATGAAGATTTTCTAAAAAAAGAAAAAAAAAGTGTGTTTAAGAAATTCAGTTCAAGTAATAAATGGAATATAAAGAATTGCTGTAATACCTGAACAAATTTTCAAATTATTATTAAAAAAAAATTATTTTATAATTTGGATATTACATAACAAGATAATAAATGAAAAAAGGATAGATAAAGCATATTTGTAGAGAAAAGATTCAAAAATTATTAGAAATTAAAAAAATTATGCTTGATGTTGAATAATTTACGAATGTAAAATATCAATAAAAGTTGAAATTAATTTACATTTAATACATATACTATTTAAAACAGATACTGTTGAAACGTTTAGTAATATATGTTAACAAGTAAATTATTTATCCTATTAGTTCGTATGCAGAACAATAGATGGCGCCACAATATCGTCTCCAATCATTTGAAAAGAATTTTCGCCGAACGGCTAAGGTCAACATAATTAATAGTTAATATTGCTAGCAAAAAGGTCATACAAACAGAACTCTTATAAAATTGATTAATTTTTACTCACTCAAATAACGATTTTAGAAAATAAGCTCATTCATATTAGACTATTTTTTCAGAGTTACTAAATCAAAATAAAAATAAAATATGTATCTAATTTTGGACGAAAAAAGGCCAAACTTGACATTTTTTGAGCAGAATATAGCAAGGCATGAATTTTGAAGTAGTTTGGGGGAGATTTCCGCACTGATTATTAGAAATGTGTCCTGTAAAAATGAGGTAAATAAAAAATTATCTAGATTTTCCAGAAAAAAAGATTTTTAATAAAAATATGAAATAAGAAGTAACTATACAAACAATTGCAATTATAACTTTCATTATCATTATATTGGGTTTTTTAGAGACACATGGCAGAATATTTTTATAGTGCTTTTAGTAGCACTTTATGGATCATACATTATATTCTTTTTATTTTTTATACTTTTAATTTATAACATTTTTTTGCAACAGTAAAAATATATAAGAGGAACTTTTCAGTTAGTCACATTTATAAGACATGTAAACTGATGGAATATTTTTACAACTCATTATATATGCAGTACTTAATATTCTGTTTTGAAAATAGTTAATAAATTCTCAAACATTTAAAAAAAAAAATTTTTTTATTTAAAAGAAAGGAACCTAATTAGCATGAAATGTAATCATTATTTATTTATTAGCATTACACATGTTTGCAAGATCAATGTCAATATATTGGCATCTCAAGGAGAATAACTTTATTGGAAATTACCTACGTTTTATAATTATTTGAAAGAAGTCATTATCTGTCTTTTTCAATTATCTTTAATTTCAGCTTTAATACAAATGGCTGAAATGTATAACCTTCCCTAAAGAATCGCTGAATTATATAAGGATAATCTCGTATATAAAATAAATATTAGAACAAATATGGTTCAATTATTTTGACCAAACCAAAAGTAGTAAAATATGATTAATTAGATATATTATCAACTTAACTGACATGGCTTGACCATAATACATTTTAAAATATATTGGATGAAAGAATCACAATTTGAAATGGAAAAAAAAATCAATTCTTCTATATCTTTTATAATTGTATTCATGTGTAATCTCCATTTTTTAAATATAATTTTAATAAAAAATTATAAACTTTTTATTTATTTCATTTAAGCAATTGGAAATAAAAAATGATTTTTGTAGCAGCTTTCAGTACTTTGGTAACAGGGACAATTTCCATTTTTATAGTAGATTTTTTTTCTCTCTCTCACAGTGGTTTTGTAGCAGTATATTCTACATTAACGGTTATTCTTCAGATTTCAAACCCTATACTAATTAATTTTATATGATTTAGCAATCGCATGATAGATATGAAATTAAATCACTTGATTTATACCGGGATTGAATTATACAATCATTTTGTATTATATTTATACTTAAATATATAGTTTGTAAAAATTAACGAAAACAAACTAGTCGATAGAAATAGAATTACGGACAAAGAGATATTGTGGGCTAAGAAAATTATTACACTTTAGACAATTTAATTTAAAAACAACAACAAATGAAAAACCAAATGCAGTTTTGAAAATAATGATTTTTTTATTTTATGTCTGAAATTTTAATAATATTTTTCTACCATTATATCTTAATTATTTTTAGTTCCGGCTAATCTACTATGAAAAGCAGTATATATGTTTTTATTATATTTAAGGTTAAAAGGTATAAATATGTTTATGTTATTTTTTTCTTCAAATAATGCACGATGTATTAAATTAGATTAAATTATTCTAAATTAAAACACGTTAACAGAACTTAAGAAAAACATATATAATTAAATAATCAAATCAAGCAAATATATTTATTTTAAAACCCCACATTACATACAATAAAACATTTTTTATTTTGATAATTTTCATTAGGAAAAAATATTCTGAATAACGTTTTTTATAAATAAAAAAAATTAGAAATCAAAATAGAAATAAAGGTTTATAAAAATAATAATAATAATAAAAGATCACAGTAATTAATAAATAATTATAATTGCCTATTTTAAATTTTCTTGAATAAAATAAATCAACATAAAAATTTACAAACATTTAATTTTTAAGAGTAGTTATGAACATACTTCAATAAAATTTATGGTATTATGCCTTTTCATTAAAAACATAAACATCATCGAATTGAACATATGTTACAGTTTAATGACTTGTTAGGCTGCTAAAGTTTTGATGTTTCACTATTCAGACAGCAAACTCAAAACATAAAATGTGCCCATAGAAAACAGAAATGAATATTTTTATAAAGAGAAGACACCAAAAGATCTTGGTTCTTTCAGATATCTACAAGATAGTTTTTATGAATAGCTTATATAAAGGGAATCATATCATCAACCATAAGCAATTTTGCTATTTTCTCTTAAATAAAAATAAAATTTACAATCAAACAAAATTCACTTTATTTAGAAACAGTATTAGTTTTTAAAGAAAAATCGTATACACGGTAAATTTCAGAAATTTTTATTAGTATTCTTGCTAAGAAAAAAAATATCTTGAATAATATTACATTACATTAATACTTTAACATTGAAAAATATTAATCTATAAACTAATAAAAATAAATAACTAAAGAGATTTTCTAAAACACTTACTCACAAAGCGAAACTGTAAATTGTAGAACAGCAGCTGAAGTTAACACTAGTCATAAACGCACGTGGCACAATTGTACTAATTTATTTGGCGCCAACAGTTGAATCGAGGCTTCTGGACAGAGGAATTGTGCACCATGAAACCACCAGAGGCGCTATCAGCTTTTAGGGAAAGGAATTTTCCCTTCAACTTGTAGGGAATATTGTCCCCCCGGATGCATGGATGCTGTCACTTTTTCTTTTACTTACTGTAGCATGCTGTGTTTCGACATTTGCTCTGAACCGTCATTGTGCTTCAGTTTTAATATCTGAATCGATATTACTTTATATCATTTACTTTATTTAATTATAATTTATTAGTTAATTAGCATTTTAGTAATTTTTTTTTTGATTTTACAGATTTAATTGCTGTTTTACAATTGTTTTAAAGAAGGCTGATTCTAAACTATTTTTAAATATTGTGTTATTTTATTTTAGTAGTTCAATTGTTGGATACTTTTTCAATATAATAATTAATCCCTTTTTAATTAACAGGCTTTGTTTGGATTCAAAAAAAAAAAATTTCATAGCAGGAGCATAGCTGGTTAAGCCTAAAGTTCTTTTTTACAAAGGTAGAAAATTTCCTCAAATAATTGTATATTAATTTTTTAATTACTTAATAGTAATTGATAATATATTTAGATGGTTCCTTATTCATAAGGAATTTGATTTCATGAATATTTAATTTATTAATCTGTTTGAAATCTAAATTGATTCATTGCCTATATATTACTAATTATTATTATATATATTTTTTTACTTATTTCATAGATTACTGTTGGAATAAGAAAATTTTCTAATTACTCTTTCATTAATTACTTTTCTTAGTTTTATAAATTTTATGCCAAAATAAATTCGGGTTCTTTATTACACTTACAATAACTTATTACGCTACAATAACTGTTTATAACACTTACAATAACAAAGTGTGTAATACACTCTTTTTTACACTTACAGTGAAGAAAGCTGATTCTATACTATTTTTAAATATTTTATCTCAGTAGCTCAATTGCTTTTTATACTTTGCAATATAATAATTATTCCCTTGTTTAATTAACAGGTTTTGTTTCGATTGAAAATAAAAGAAATGGATAATTCTTGCCAACCTATTTCCAGTGAATGCAATATGAAGTTTGCACATAGTTACTGTTTACGAAGACATATGGAAACATTTCAAGGTTTATCTGGTCCAAAATCTGCTAAATCATTGATGTGTCCAGAATGCAAGCATATGGTACACTGTTAACATTGGACAAGCATCTACAAAGTATTCATAATGTACTTATAACCAATGAGACTTTATTCTTTGATGCAATGGAAGACTTTACACTATAAAAAAACTTTACACTTCACATTTTTTGGATTCATAAATTGAAACATAATGAGTTATTATTTTTTAGTTTACTATTATTCGTACATGTAAACATAGATAATATTATAATAATAATACTAAATGCATATTGTAAAGAAATATACAGCACAAAAAAAATGAAATATAAAAATATATATAAATATAAACGATATAAAGAAATGAAATCATTAAAAAATATTTATTTTAATAGCGCGATATTTGTTTCTCCACTCTTTCACTTAGATTTTGTAAATCGATAACAATTTGGGTATTTGCACATCGTAATGGGTGTTGCGTCCATTAAGTTTGAGCGTTTTGTGTTTGGTCAATTTCATCTTCGAAAAAAAATGATCCGCAGATGTAAGTTGAAACAAAAGTGCTAACAACTTCAACTAACAGTCTGGTTTGCTCTGGTATTAACAATCAATTGTGCGTATCTCAGAATATATTCGCAAGAATATTATTTTAAAATCGAAGCAATCAAATTAATTTTTAATCAAAAATCAATTTTTTCTCGTAATTTCAACAGTTAATCTTTGAATATATGGATGCACACATAATGCATTTTTTTAATATATTGGTTTTCACTTCAGCCATTATATAATAAATGTATTTTTGTAAAAGTGTAATGGAATTACTAATTAAATGATGACAGCTTTTAGTGCACTATGGAAAGAAAAAGTAAAGAATGAGAATATAAGTTCGTGTGTGAAAAAAAATGGAATTAAAAGAGATAGAAATGGTCTCAAAAGAACTTATTTCACGTGTTAGCCGAAATACTCACATTGAGCAGCAAAGATTTTACTGCACAAAAAAAAAAAAAAAAAGACCAGGAAAACCCACACAATCGTCTATTTTGAAAAAAATCAACAGCAGAGGAAGTTCAACAAATATCTTCAGAAATAATTGTAACTTCTAAACATAATTCTAACGTAATTCGTAATCGTAAAGGTAAGAATTTTGTGTTTGTAGGCTATGTTGCTGTTTCTGCACTTATACATATGCTTATTTATTAACTACATTGTTTTCCTGCTTTTTACTAATATTAAACTTAATTATTAAATTTATATTAAAATACTTTTAAAAATATTTACATTATAATTAAAAACAGTAAAACAATAAAAAAAAATCTGTTACCAGTCTCTATATGTTAAGAATGAGAATGTAAGTTCATATGTGAAAAAAATTGGAAGTAAAAGAGATAGAAATGAGCAAAAGAAGGTCGACATTCCTTTACTTGTATTTGCTTGTTTTTCGCGAGTGGTGTGATGTAAACAGGAGTTTTGCGTCTAAAATAATTCCTAAATATTTATATTCATTTACCCACTGGATAGGCTGAACAAATATAGTTAATATTTCGAGAATTTTCGTTAAGTTTTTTAATGACAAGGATGCCAGCGCATTTGGCCGGGTTAATTTTAACTTTTCAGTTCTCTGCCAATTTTCTAATTTATAATACTGAGTTTGCAGTGCGCTTACGATGGTATTAAGGCTCCTTCACAACCAGGCGGGAGGCGTTGGCCAATCACTAACCCCACCGCGTTTGCCTGAAAGCGGTTGAAACCCACCGCTTCGAGTTGACCAACTTTCAACTCTCAAATGCTTGCCACGTCATGTGACTTGGAATGATGCATAAGGATCGAATAGATTTTACCGCCGTTTTTCTTACGACTTGCCCTTTGGTAGCTTTTTTTTTTTTTTTTTTTTTCATTCTCGTGTCTGTTCTCTGTGAAAATGTCTCTGCCTTTTGATGAAATCTTAATAAATATAAATTAAGTAAAATAATATCCTCATCTAAGTGATTTAAATAATATAAAGCATAAAATTAAATTTATGACGGAAGAAGAGAAGGATAGAACTGTATGATAGATTCTTGGAGAAGGAATGTAGCATCAACGGAATGGATGAGGTGGGACATCTTATAGAGTTTGTTATAGGGTGCATAAGGAAATAAGCTGCTGCCAAGAAATATGAAGCCATGGAGGCAATTACAAATGTTATACAATAAATGAATAAGGAGATTCTGACATAAAAAGTTTTTATACTTAATTCTAAGTGTACAACATATATAAATATGAATAAATATTGTTTTGTTCTTAAAAACTCACTCCTTCAAATAAAGAATTTTATTTTGAAATTGAAAAAATTTTTAAATTTAAAATTCCCTGACGCTTCGATGTGAACGGGTCAAAAAAATGTTCTCCTCTGTCGCTTGACGCATCGCCGCCTCGGTGTGAACGATCCTTTACTGTGTTGTAGCGATTGCAGCGTCATCAGCATATGTGGCTAAATTACAATTAATAGCCTGTGAAAAATCATTAAAATAATGTAGAAAAATTACTGGACCGAGTAGAACCTTCTCCCAGAACTGGTCTGGGAGAAGAAATATAATTTTCAGTCATACTCTGAAGCTACGCCAAATGCCGAGATAAATTTCCTGTTGATCGTGCTACTACGCGGGGCCTGATGGTCATTCGGCTATAGACTATGGTACCACAAAATTCAGGTTCGAATCCTGGACGTGGCAGGGATCTTAGTTGCTTGGAATCCACGCTAAACTGTACATTCCCTTCTCATTAGCTTAAAGAGTTTAAAAATGACCGTAGAACTATAAATAATTTAGTTGTAAGAAATGACAGCGGTCGATTAATGCGTTGCTCTCTTAGCCTTTCTTAGCAGTATATTGGCTTTTTCGTTGTCCCTAATTCCATAATGGGCTAGAATTCATTGAAAGAAATTCTGTGTGCTTTGTCTTAACTGTGCTGAAGTGCCTGCAGTCCAAGATTCTTTGGGAACTATTTTGATGATTCAAAAAGGTTTGCAAAAATAATAATAATAATAAATAAATAAAGCATATTCGAATTCAAGATATTTTATGTTTCTGTTAATATGACAATTATATATACATTTTCTTGCTTTTTTATAAAGTTTTACGGGTTATACGTATTATCACAAATGATATATATTATACATATTATCACGAAGTTTCGTCCAATTTCTTTGATGGAATTTTTGAATTTATTATCAATTTACAGTTTGTTACTTAATTTTTGGAAGCCAGCGTATAATAAATAAGCAAAAATGATGTAACGTAATTATCCTTTTTCTTTCCAAAATTTTTTAAACATTGAAAACAAAATAATAAGTTTTATTCGCTGAAATGTCTTAGAAAATAAAAATGGGAAATACAGTTCATTATTTAAATAAAATAAAAACATTGTAATATCTTTCTTCATATAAGATTGTAAAAAATATGAATAAAAAACCCAATGTTTTTAGGAAATTGATGATTTTATATTAGACTACTTTTATAATAATGTCTTGCCACATGCAGACCAGAGGTCGCGATTTGAACAGCCTTTATATACTCATTTAAAACCATATTTCAAAACTATATAGTAAATTCAGTAGCAAAAGCCAATAATTTGAACACATTCTAATTTTTTAAGCAAAAATATAATGAAAATTTTAAAAACATCTTAAATTTATAAATTAAATTAAAAAGAGCAAACTCAAAAATATTTTAAAACAAAATTAAACAAGTGAAATTATTTACAAAGAAATCTTAAAACGAATTAAGTATTTTATTTAAAATATTTAATAACAAAAAATGAAGTAAATAAAATTGTCGAAAAGTAACTTCCAAAACTTCATTTCGTTATGAACTAACTATAGTATGTATTATTTAACATAACTATAGTATTTAAAATATGCAAAGTTTGATTGAAAATTATATTTTAAATGTTAAGTTAGAAAATGCAGTCAGATTATCTATATAAATTTGTAAATAAAAATTTCATTAATGAATGAATCAAATATTTAAAGCTTCCAATCTCTCAAACACTAAATCCCAAGATCATGTTTGAAATTCGCATCGTAAATTGAGAACAAACTTTTGAATTCCTATATATATATATATATATATATATTAGTAACATTTAAATATATTAGTAAAAATTAAAAACATGTTCATTTACTCAGATGTTTACAAATTATTTATTTTTTCATGTTTGGTTTCTTCGTCTTCGTGTGCTGGAAACAACATCTAGTTATGGCGAAACACAGAAGTTGCATTGTGAAAAACATGCTCTTAGACGACTACTCGGCAGTTAATGTAGTGAAACCTTCTGTAAATCAGTCACTGCGTAGTGTTGGAAAAGTCTGATGTTAAGAATGATGCGATCTTTATACTGTGGTGCGCAGCATGGGCAACCAGATTATAATTGGGTGAGGTGGGTTGAGATACCTGAGGCACAGGTTTGAGATCTCACATTTTACTTATACATGCCCAAACATCACATACATACAATTCGAGACACATGATATCGAACCCATTTAAAGATTCTTGGAAGGCCTCCACTTCTAAGCCGAAAACCCGATACTCGTCTATGGCCAGGGTGGGAGAAATAAATGTTCCCTCCGAGTGAGAGTCTGTAGGCCAACTAATGCTCCAGGATGGACTAAATATATTTCCTCTCAGGATGAGAGAATATAAACTAAGCGTTTGCGCTGTACTTCCTCTCTGGGGGAGAGTCTCGTGGCCGACTGACCATTTCTTTTGTACGCCAAAGGCGGGAGTGTGCTTTTTGCCCTTTTATAGGTGGAAGCACGGTTACAATACAAGAGCGACATGTTGATACAACTATAGAAATTCTTTTTATATCACAGTTTCGTTAAACACGATTTAAGAAATGGGAAAAAGTTCTCCTTTAACGTAGCATTTTTTAAACAATATTTCGCAGCAACGAGAGGTTGAAACATTGAAGAAGATCCTTCTGGAATCTCATTTTGGAAACTACGGAAATCTTTAGAACATGATGGAATTCCTAATTTATTCTTATTTTAGTGTATAAGTGCAAAGAATTAGATTTCGAATGTTAACATTATTTAATTTGTAAAGCATCTATGTATTTGAAGACTTCCAATGCTTTAATTTTTTTTTTTTTTATTAGATTTTCATGATTTAAATATTTTTGAATTGTAATGTTTGTTAATATTTTTTTAATAAACACGTTTTTGCATCCAGAAAAAATTTCAGAAAACTATAATTAAATTTTAGAAAAGGATTAAAAATATTTTTATATACCTCTTTATATTTAGTTAATTAATATATCTTATTTTAGAAGTCTATTTGCAATTATAAAGCTATTATTTTCTTAATGCGACAGAATAAATACACAGTGTTTGAAAACTGAGATTTATGGACAGGAGATGTTAGCATCAGGTGAAAACCCACTTTTAATTCTCTAATTGTTGTTGACAGGGAAATATTAATACCCCAGTGCTGTTTTCTTTCATGTTCTGCGGTGTTCTTTAAAATAAAATTTTGTACAATTGTTCGATTTTGGGTGCTTTTAATGTTTATGGTTCACCATCGTATTGATGCTTTGAATCTAACTATCCGCATTATAAACATCAAATCACAAAGAATATCATTTCAATTTCAGATATGTGGGTTTTTTTCAATACGGACACATATACATATTCCACCAAATTCTTCAAGTTTAGTAAAAATAAAATAAGCATTAATAATTTTTTCCCTTCTAATGCAGTTGGCAAATAGACCGTGATCTTTCGCCATAAGGGCTGCACCGATGTTACTCACTTTGCATTACACAGGAGGCGCGTGTAACTTGATGGTAAGCCACGGACGTGGAGTAACAATGCCCCGCAGAGCTCTACGATCCTATTAGGACCGGGACCTACGGCTTAAAGTGGATTCCGAACCACTACAACACCCATGAGCAAAGCCGGGATTTGAACCCGATACCTGTGGCACCGAACGCTAGCCATTCGGCCATCAGGCGCCATAAGTATTAATAATACACAAGGAATCTAAGAAGAACATTTAAAAATGTTCTGTTTCACATGTATTCTTAAGATTTTTTTAAAAAACATTGTACTAAATAAATTATGAAGAGCAGTACTTTAGCAGTAAGATTGTACTTTATATTTTTCTTAAATTGATATTTAATTTCTTTTTTGGCACATTTAACTGTGCTTATGGAAAATAATATTTCTGTTTAGATTTTAAAAATTTTGCTTTTTTGTGCTGTTTATATTAAAATGAAATGATAGGGGAATTTAAATTTGAATAATAGATAATATAATAATTATACTTCATAATATAAAAGAATACTGTTAGAATTCAGAAAAAGTAACAGAATTTATTTCAGCATTTTAAACAAGAGCAACAATGCATGAAAAATGTAACCTCACAGATAAAAAAAAAAAAAAAAAAAAAGAATCTCCTTCAAATTAAATTACTCGTAGACTTCTTTCCATGTATAAGTATGTGCATCTAATATCCCGTTTCAGCTCTTTGGCCACAGCCATCATATCGGCATCTAAAGTGTCGAACGCGACATTTTCAAGATTCGCACATTTCTGAACCAGTTTTTCAAACCCTCTCTGGAAAGTCTACATTCTTTCACACCCAAGGTATCTATTTTGGAGAGTGATTTCATTTTGAGGATTTTTGTGCAGTAGAGTGTCCTCCAAACAAAGAGCATCGTAAAAGAAGAAGTTCCTTCAAATTGACAGAATTTCGCAAAAAGATACTTTAAAGATTCTTCATTCACTTCGAAAACGATTAGCCTTTTCAGCTGTCTAAAATTTTTTGGAATCAGTTTCGATTCCCCCTGAACTATTGCGCTGCAACGTAAATACAATTGTACCACATTCGAACAATATTTCATGACAACGTCTACAGACATGGTGATATGACCCACAATCGTAAGGCACTTCAACTGTGGGCCAATTTCGCTTAACAGGAAATAAATGCGGTACGTGCCGGCAAACCACAGCACAAGTTAAAATTAATTTCCAGCACACGCAGCTGTTTAAGTTTTTTTAAATGCTCGAGGCAATTTTTGTGATACACTACGATGGTCAATTTCTCTACGAGGGGAAATAAAGCTACAGAGCTTTTCACGAATTCGAATATTCTTGGGCGTAAGCGATTTGCTTTCTGGCATTAACTTGGTTGGCGTATCTATTGAATCCCCAGAAACATTCCTTCAGACCAAATCGAAGGTCAGTGTCCATTTTACACGTTGTGTAAATGTGGTGGGCAGCCCATGAGGAATCTGTATATCCCAATGATAACAATTTAGGATGATTTTGCAACATTTTAGCTATATGTTTATAGTAAGACGAAGACTTTCGAGAATGAAAATAGCGAATTTTTTTAGATTTTGCAAATTCGCTAATGTATCTACAGATTCGTTCCGGAAGTAACTGTATTCTTTTCTGCCCATAAAATAATTTCTCACTTCTTGTAATCTCTTACAGTTCTGCAATACTGACGGATTGAAAATGTCCATACTTCCAGTATTTCCAATAGGGGCATTTCTCGATCAACCTCTCTAAGGTGGCTTTCTCATCGTTCTGAAAGCTTTTGGGCAGTAGTATACGCGTGATGTTTCTGCAACTATCACCCTCCTCTAACAGAATTGTCATGACAGACCTCCACTGTTTTTTCTGTGAAATCAATTCCATCAATAACCAAATTTTGCAGTTGTGCACTCTTAGTAACAATTCTAAGGGGCTGGGCTTTTCGATGTTCATATTAATTACAAGAAACTGAAATAAATCGTTCACTATATAGCAGTTGATTTGAGAGAAAGGGTTTGTGTTTTCTCCGTTCCATCTATTGTCTACTAAATAATGAGAAGTTTCTTCAATACATAATTCGTACAGGAAATTAGGAGACTTTTTTGCCATGGTGTTTTTAATCTGGAAAAAAATTTGGAAAAATTATTTGAATATTACTGAAATGATGAAAGCTTACAGAGAAAAAAAAAAATAATAACTAAATGGGAAATGAGACATAAAATAAGAAACACCATAACGTTTTTTCATTATTTTTTTTTAGTATCAGTTCAAAATTATTTCAGTACATTAGAATGATTACAGACACCCGAAAATAACGAAATTAGTGCTGATTATCATATAAAATGCGTAAATTACCATTAGGTATATAAGATTAGATTTATCTGCTTTACAAAAGTAGGATAGTTTTCAAATTTGTAGTAGAAAAATTTGTGTTTAGTGACATTATAAAAAATTGAATGCAAAAGCAAAAGACTAAGTTGGTAGCAAAAGACTAAGTTTCAGAAATTTTAATCCGTATAATAAGGTAAAAAAAAAATAATGGATTACTTTTTTCCAAAACTCAATATTCTGGAACTAATACATTTATATTGAATTTCATGAAAGTAACACCACATGAGAATATGCCATTGCATATATGGCATGAGAATAAGGCTTGATTTGACTAAATGTTTAATGTTGTTAAAATTACAAGAGACAAAATGATCTGGCAAAAGGAAAATGCATCGTTTGTAAAGGAACTACACTCTAAAACTCAAAATTTTTTATTTCATTGCCTGTGATGAATTGCAAATTCAATTTTAAATGAAAAGAGTCGTTAAAAATGTACTTTCTTGACAAACCAAAAAGAGAATAAATAAGATGCAATTTGGTTAAAGCTTCTTGTCCGGAAAAACAGGACAAAAAGAATGCCCCTTTTCGATGAGAAGGTTTAATAGTAACTAAATGACAAAAATTCATGAGCATATTTATCACCTATCCACTGTTCCGTTGATTTTACCTGTGCTTTCTTTATTTTGTTGAAATATGAGATCTTCCGGAGATGTCCAATCCCCCTTGAATACGGAATGGAATTCATGGGGAGAGAGAACATAAAAAATTTTAAGAGAAATTATTATTTTTAAAGCAGACAGAAATAATGAAGCATTTTAAAAGCAGAAATGGACGAATCGATTTACTTGAAGGGTGGTGGAACGAAACAAAATGCAAATATTCGAGCCCAATTATGCGGTATAAAGAAAAGCACGGGAAAAATATCGTGAAAATAAATTTCTCACCTACTACGTTACTTTGTTTGAATCCGGCCCAATTTGATAATTTTTCACATACTCTGTCGTCGAACTATCATTAAATGTTACAGATAAGAACGTGGTTAATGGAAAATAATGACTATTATGCAATTCTTATTGGCCTTTCTAATATGCCTGAGTGTATCAGTGTTCTTACAATAGTGAGAATTTGCTTTGTGACTAAAGGAATAAAATACATAGTTCGACTAAGGATCGCGTGGAATGGTTAACATCCGTTTAACGACGAAGTGGACGAATCGATTATTTGATAGGGGTGCTAGTCGGATACCCATGGTGAGAAAAGGAATAAAAAGTATAATAATTAGTGTGGATTTTTTCAATAAGTTTTTTTTTAAACATCGTTTAATCTCAAAATGTCAAAAAATAATCATTCTGTAAAAAGCTTCCAATTCATTGTTAAAGAAGTTTTTTTCCATTAACAAAATTATTGCGAGAACAAAAATATGATTAAGTAAAAAAAAAATGCTTTCAAAAAGAATTTTAATGCATAAACTATTAACTTAACAAAAAAAAAAATGGATTAATTGTAAGAAATGCGCCCTATAAATATAAGGTAAATAAAAAAATTAATTGATTTTCCAGAAAAAAGATTTTTAATAAAAATATGAAATAAAAGAAACTAAATATATGATTACATTTACATTTAGAACTTTCATGTGATCATTATATTGGGTTTTTTAAAAGAAAAATGGCAAAATGTTTTTAATGGTGCTTTAATAGCGCTTTTTATAGATTATAGATATCATATATTCTTTTTATTTTATTTACTTTTATTTATAACATCAGGTTGCAACAATAAAATATCTAACAGAAAGTTTTCAGTTAGACAGTTTAATAGGCATGTGAACTGATGGAATATTTTTGCAACTCATTATATATGCATTTTTGAAGAATGTATTTCGAAAATAATTAATAAATTTGAAATAATTTTAAAAAATTATAATAAAATTGATTTTATTTTTACAAAATGGATCCTAATTATCAGGAATGGTAATCATTATTTATTCATTAGTATTACAGATGCTTACATGACCAATGTCATTATTATATTGGACATCACAAAGAGAATAACTTTCTTGAAACTACATATGTTTTATAATTATTTGAAAGAAGTCATTATCTGTCTTTTTTTAATTATCAGTATTTCTGCTTTAATGCAAATGGCTTGAAATGTATAACCTTCCCTAAAGAATCCCTGAATTATATAAAGATAACCTCGTATATAAAATAAATATTAGAACAAACATGGTTCAACAATTTTGATCAAATCAAAGATAATAAAATAGGATTAATTAAATATATTAGCATATTAACCGACATGGCTTGAACATTATATATTTAAAAATACATTGATAAAAGAATCGAAAATTTAAAAGGAAAAAAAAAAAAAAAAAAAACCTCAGCTTTATCTTTTATAATAGTCATCATTTAACTAATCGTCATTTTTAAATATAATTAAAATAAAAAATTATAAACTTTTATTTATTTCATTTAAGCAATTAGCAGGGATGGAAAACCAAAAAACGATTTTTGTAGCAGCTTATAGTACTTTGATAACAGGCGCAATTTACATATTTAGAGTACCATTCTCTCTATATATCTCAGTGGTTTCGTAGCAGTGTATTTTTACTTCATTGGTTCTTCTTCACATTTCAAAAAGCATATATTAAATAATTTTATATTACTTAGCCATCGCATGAATGATATGAAAAGAATCACATGATTTGTAACGCAATTGAATTAATAATTTTGTATGATATTCGAAATTCAATACAAAACTAATTTATTGATATATTTATAAGAAGAAAATTAGAACTAGAATGGAATGTTAAAAATTATTTTTTATCTTTACGCATAGATAAAAATAATTTTTTATATTTAATAATAGTAATAAAAGCATCCAATATCGAATTGGATACGTTACAATAATGGATGTAATCATGAATATTTCTTGTATTTTAACGGTAAACTATTTTTTTTTTATCTTTCTTGCAAATTTCGAATATTTTCAAATTCTTAGCAATGAATATTTTAATGGAAATATTGTAAAAAATTTTCATGGTTTCATACAAAAATATGATTAATAAATTATTTAATAAAAAAATATATTAAATTGTTCTCTGAATTTTGTTTTTTGGCATGCTACTTTTACATTAAATGTGTTCATTTAATTAAAATACGAATTAGTTTAAATATATAATGGTACGAATAAAAGATTAAATTAAAATTTACAAAAGTATCAAATGATATACGAGTTTTAATTGCGTAAGAAAAAAAAAAATGCTTATATGTCACCGAAATAAGTTATTTCTATTTGGTGGTTTTTGGTTTTAAAAAATTAAATCTAAAATTATACATATTATATTTTAGAAAAATACAAAAAAAAAAAAAAAAAAAAAAAACACAATATGTCTAGTAAATATTAATTAAGAAATCTTAATTTTTGGAATTTTAATATTTCTAGACACAACTTTTATAGTTGTAGACTTTCTGTAGGGGAAAAAATGTACTAAGAAATTCAGGTCAAGTAATAAATGGAAAATAAAGAATTTCCGTAATCCTTCCAAACTGACGGATTACAGCTAATTTTTTAAATTATTATTAAAAATAAAATTATTTTAGAATTTGGATGTTATTTAACAAATTAATAAATAAAAAATTGACAAATAAAACATATCAATTGAACAGATTCAAAATTTTTTTAGAAAAAAAAAAGTATGCTTGGTGGTGAATAATTTACAATGTAAAATATTAATAAAATTTGAAATTAATTTAAATTTAATACATTTATTTGAAACAGTTATTGAAGAAACATTTAGTAGTATATGTTAATAATCAATTTATCTTATTGTTTCCTAAACAGAACAATAGATGACGCCACAATATCGCCTCCAAATCATTTAAAAAGAATTTTCGCCCCATGATATAAATAGAAATTAGGCTAAGAGGTATAATTAAATATTATTGCACTTTGGTCAATTTTATTTTTTAAAAAAGCATTATTGAAAATAAGGTGTGTTTTTTTTTATTTAATGTTTAAAATTTTAAAAATATTTTTCTACCATAATATCTTTATTATTTTTAATTCCGATTAACTTACTATGAAAAGCAGTATGTTTTTATTATATTTTAGGTTTAAAGGTATAGCTATGCTTTTATGTTATTTTTTTAGTAAATGCACTATATATTAAATTACTCTAAATTAAAACAAGTTCACACTATGAAAAAGCCAGTTTTAATTAAATAATCAAATGAAGCAAAATATATGTACAACAGAGATTTTATGAATAGTTTATATAAAAGGAATCATATCAACAACCATAAGCATTTCTCTAAATAAAAATAAAACTTGCAAAAAGAAATTAAAAATAGAATTCCCTTTCCTTAAGAACAGTATGTGTTTATGAAAAATTTCCGCTCGATAAGTTACAGAAATTTTTTTAGTATTCTGCTAATGAAGGAAAAAAAAAAATTCGGATAACATTTATAACATGACATACATTAATATTTTAACATTGAAGAATACTAATCTATAATATAATAAAATAAATAAATAAAGAGATTATCTAAAAGGCCTACTTACAAATATGAAGTAATTCCACAGTAAAGTAAATTTCACAACAGCACCGGAGTTAGCACTAGTTCATACACGCACGTGGTTCAATTCTAATACGGACGTCTGGGAGGACGAATTGTGCACCCTACGCTTAGTGAAAAATAGGGAATTTAGCAGACAGGAATGGTGTGCACCGTTCCTCCCTGGGAAAGCACTTCCCCACATTTCTAAGAATTGGTTACTCTGAAGATTTAGGAGGAACTCGCTCTGCACACTATTCCTGCTACCTTTTTTGAGGAGAAAATATCTCGAAAAAGATGAATACTCACAGAAATATCTTAGATATAAATTTCAAAGAAAGTTTGTTAGTAAAATAAGGCAGATTTTTTTTTGTTATAAATACACTGAAATTTTGCCACGAAAATGAATTTATATATGTTGAATGATACGAGATAGTGGAATTAAAAAAAAAAAATAGATAATTAAAATGCATTGGCTTAAAATTATAAATTGATTCCTAAGCAACATCTATGATTCTTTTACTTTAATTATAATTTTTGTGTGTTTATAGTTAATATTTAAAAAGAATTGCAAGCTTTTAAAAAATTCCATATTTTTACATGGGACAGTTTAGAGAATACTATATTTATACATCATTTACAATCTTTTTAAATCATTATGCTTTTTCGTCCTATTTTTTTTTATTTATATTTCCTTCATATATATTAAACTGATTATTACCAAATCAAAATTTGGTAATAATGTTATTTAATGTATAAAAATCTTTAATAGAGTATTAAAATTTATTAACTATCTTGATAACTAACTGTATGTGTAATGATTTAAAAAATATTGCATTACCTCACATGCTATTGAAATTTTTCATATTTTTATACTGGGATTCAATTTCTTGTACTCATTTATTTTATATTCTATATAAATTGTCATGTAACAATATTCGAGAAATTTTATAAAGAAGTGTATAAAATTTAATTTATTTAAAAGTTTATTCAGAAATAGATGCCAGTACACAAAATTTATATATCTGTGATTATTATATTTACAAATACTGAGAACTGTATTTTGTTATTATAACAAATATATTTCCATGTCAAAATTTTTATTTTTCAATACTAAAAAATTGCTGAGGAAAAAAAAAATATTGGTTAATGTGTCAAATGAAAAGAAATATTTACTGTTGAACAACTTTCATGCACAGGGCCGGATTTTCCTATATGCTAACTAGGCTTCAGCCTAGGGCCTCAAGATCAAAAGATGCCTACATTCAAATTGTTAACAAAATTAGAATTACACTATTCTAAAAACAGTAAACACTGAATCGAAAATAAGGAGAAATTCTTCTAATTTACTATTTCTTTTTAAATGTATATATAGATCGAATCAATTCTTAAATAAAATAACTATTAACATAAAATTTAATATATTTTCTTTTTTTTTGTGATCTGGATTTTGTTTGAATAAAGCTCCATTTTTGGTTTAGTTTACAACTTAAAAGTCATACTTAAACTTTAAATGCGAATTATTACAAAATAAATTTATCTGAATTGAATTTGCTTTAATCTTCAATGTATTGAATATATTTAATTTAATTTGATAGAATATATAATTTTTATTGCATATTTATTTTCGTAGTCAACGATTTTTATTATTTGAATTTTGTTTCTTTGTAAATGTTGTGTGTTATGTTTGATTAGTTATTATTACAAGTACTATATATGGGGCTGACAATAAATGTCCATAAGTGTTCTCGACTTTTTTTTTATTTATTATCCGTGCCACATTTTTTTATAAAGATTAATATCAATCACAACATGCTTCATTTGACATATATCACAGTAATGATAATGAAATATATCATTACTGTCATATATATCTCCTATAAACTTAAAAATGGGAAGTAAAAGGGCCTCTTTTCATCTAAAACCAGCCCTGTTCATGCATAATAAAAAAAGTGTGCGTAATATTTTAGATTTCTTACACTATTGTAGGTTAAGAGAAGAATAATTTATTTATTTTCTACTTATTTGAAAAATTGATGAAAATTTATTTTCCTTACTGGCCATAAATTCATATTCTTGTTTAGATTTTTATTGCAAATTTGATAATTTCAGAAAAATTTCCAGAAAAATTATATTTCTTTAAAAGACAAGGTCATGAACAAATAGTTTTTAAATGTTTTCATTTCAAAAAGTGAAAACAAAAATATAGTCCAAAATTTTATTAAAAATATCACAGCAGAGTAATGATAGAAAATTATTGCTATTTACAACAATAAATATACATAATTCTTCTTGAAAACTATTACTACAAATATAGACATCTCTCAGATGATTGCACTGGGAAAAGCTGGTCAGGTCTTTAACAGGCAGCTGGATTATTGATGCGAGATATGCGTACCAATAAACTATATCTTTGATTTGTCTGTAAGGAAACAAAATAATAAAAATTGAAAGATATTCACTAATGTTATGACATAAACACATGCTTCAAATACTCATACTACTGGGAATGGCAATTTTCTCACTTAATAAATATAATGATACATAAATTTAAATTGATTTAGAAAACGAGATAATGTTGAAATAAAAAATTGGGTAATTCAGAAAAATTGAGACTACAAATCAGAAAACCTAAAATATATTATAAACAAAAATAGTTTTTTCGTACTATAATGTTTTACTTTTTTTTCAGTAGTAAGTTTACAAGTAATAAATAACATCGAGAGAAATTTTTTCCATGCATTACAAAAGGATTCCGTGTCATCAGTCATTATAATATTGGGATTAACTGTTACCTCTTTTTTAAGAGCTTTAAAAACGACTTCCAAAGCAACACGATCTTCACGTTTGCTTATGATGAAAGCTGTTGGAAACCTTCCCCTTTTATCATCAAAACTAAAACTGTTGCCAAATCAAACCCATATGAATTCATTCCATGGGTAAAATCTAGACAAATAACGTCATTCCCATAAGACTTCAACATTTCTTTTTTGTGAAGAATTCATTATTATTAGCAGAAAATCTTCAGTCTTCATCCCAGGATATAAAGCATCATTTATATTATTTTGATCTTTATATAATAAAATAGGGAGAATCTTCATCATTTCTACACTTCTCTATCCACATATTGATACTCACTTTGTCATTCATATGTAGAACACCATTTTGATAATATTGAACTCTTTTTTAATATTTTTTTATATCCTGAAGTGTTAATTAATGCATGCTTTCAAAATCATCATGAACAGAATTTCAAAACTTCATCTAAAATTGACTCCATAGCTATATTTTGTGATAATTTATGAGCAATTTTTTTTTTTTAACTCCTAGTCAGATATATTCTACCTAAATCTGTAAAATGACCAAAAATGTAACAGTAAATTTAGAATTTTGTTCAGTCAGTACAATTTTTGAAGTACATGATTCATTTATTTTATTACTCCCGAGAAACTTTAGATTTCTTTTTCTTTCACTTTTACAGTTATAGAAGCCAGTTCTATGACAATAGAAATAATTTCTTTTAAGACCGTTTCTAACTCTTTTAGTTCCAGTGTTTTTCATGTATGAACTTAAATTTTCTTTCTCAATTTTTTTCTTTCCCATGTATAAATTCATCCATGGTATCACAGTATAAAGTCTCTTTGATTAAAAACTACATGATGAATATTTTGTAAGTGCTTCTCCAATGTCATAATTTTCCCAAACTCCTCTTCACACGCTGAACACTTAACTTTTTTGGTATAAGAAGCATTGCTCTCTATACCATGAAGTAATTTCAAATGGTGTCGCAAGTGATATTTGTTGGAAAAGTTCTTATTGCATTCGATGCAAGTCTGTTGGGCAGAATTTTCCATGTATATATATATATATTTACTACTTTGCTCAACTTTCTGATATTCCTAGAATAAAAAAAAAATTAATAAATATGTTAGTTAGTTCGTGATTATAATGGATATTCAAACTACAATGATTCTTAGGTAATAATTTTTAAAGCATAATGATAGTCCCATTTTTGCATTCTCAAAGAGATAATACCAAAATTAAAATGAGATTGTGTTGAATACATAGTTCAAGCAGATGAATTTTTAAGTAACTTATTTAATCTATTAAATATAATTCCTTGTTAATAAGGAAATTTTAAACGCGTAATCATTTAATAAATACATAATTTAAAAAAATATTCTATATCTGTTTGAATATTTTAACTAACCCTAACTAATGTGCAAGTTCAAATAATTTACTCTAATTAGATTTTTCTTTTAAATTCAAAGAAAATCTGTTGAATACAAAAATATTAATTAATAATAATTGTAAAATAATATATATACAATTAACTAACCCATTTTGGAAGAAAATGAATAAATTAAATATTCAAATTTGTATCAAATCACATTCTTCATGAATAAGGAAATTTTAAATATATAATTAATTAATAAATAGTATTTAAAAATAATATATAATTATTCAATTAACTTTACTAACCTAGGGGCCTGAATGGCAGAGTGGCTGGCGCTCGGTACCACAGGTTTCGGGTTCAACTCGGCGGTGCCATGGATGTTTGTAGTGGTTCGGAATCCATTTTAAAACCGTAGGTCCCGGTCCTAATAGGATCGTAGAGCGTTGCGGGGGCATTGTTACTCCGCGTCCGTGGCTTATCTTCAAGTTACACGCGCCCCCTGGGTAATGCAAAGTGAGTACGTCTGTGCAGCGCTTGCCTTAAGACATCCAAGACCAAGCTGTCTAAGTGTTTGCCAGCTTCATTAGAACAAAAAAAAAAAAAAAAAAAACTTTACTAACCTAATTATTGTGCACCCGGGTAATTAAGCCTAAACCAATATGTTCAAACAAAGCAATTCTTTTTTATGAATTAAAACACAACCTGTAAATTCAATAGAAATTAATTAATAAAATGCAAAATATACTTAAAAATTGAATGAATATAAGAAAATATTTAAAATCTGTAGGAATAAAAGCCTTATTCAAAATTCGACGATCCTGTAAAAAAATGAAACAATTGATTACAAAAAAAAAAAAAAAAAAAAATATTTAATTACAAAAATTAATAAAATGCTAATTTATATGTTTAAAATTAAATTTTATATCATTTATAAGTTATGATTTGCAAACTGTGGGAAGCAGCGCTTTCGACAAAATGGCGAGAACAGAGCAAAAAACACAAAGCAAATTTAAACCACAGCAATTAGCGGACTGATTCCCACGATCGGTGAATCGGATGGACAATCTGTCACAATTTTCTTCCCTAAATCTTTCGGGAAAATACCCTTTCCCTAAAGACCACCAGAGGGAGCTGGTGGTTTTTAGGGAAAGGGTATTTTTGGAAATTTCAACAATAAGGTAATTCCTGCATTTAACATCCCCTTCAGATTTTCGCCTTCGCCCAGTGCGGACGTGTTTTTCTTCTCTACTGATTTCGTTTGGTCTTTCCTAATTGCTACGTGTATGAAGGACGACGCAGCCTTTTAAGATAGCTTAATTCAATAGTAACGTAGTCTTTTTGCATCCTTGTTTGCTTTTTTAAAGTATAACAGAAAATAGTATCTTTTAATACTACCCATCTTTCCTTGTCTTTTGGCACTGGTATTTTTAATTTAGAAATAGATTTTTTTTTCTCTCTGGTCTCATAATTACTGTACGGTAAAGATTTCTCGGACTTTTTAAAGTTCAGGAAATCATTACCTTAGCAGCTAGTTGTGCTCCAGTTTTTTTTTTTTTTATGCTCCAAGATTTTTCAATACTAATCAATTTTTATTTTTGGATTTTTCACCTAATCATGTCGCAACTTTCTCTTGATTGGATTATCTCCGAATCTTTTGATATCAAAGCAATTTTTCCTTCAACGATAGATACTTCTCAATTTGATTATGAAAATTTGATCACTTGGATAAGAGCACTATCTGAAAACTTCAGAATATTTTTCATTTTTTGATACGCTCTCCATGCATTTTTTAATGAGCGTACACCAGATTCAATCCAACATGCCTACCGTTTAAAGGACCTGGCACTCGCTGCTCAGAATACCATGGTAGTACACTTGTCGGGAGAATTACAAGCGCTAACGGATCATTACAAAAAAGAAATTAATGATATGTCTCAAATGCTTCAGGATTTAAAATCCCGTTTGCCTCCTCATGAACCAGTTGCTCCAATGAATAAGAAAACTAAACTCACCAAAACTCTAACTTCTTCAAATTCGAAAAGACGAAGCGACTTTAGATGAAAATAACATTTGCAAAAACCCAGGACGTCGCCAAGTTGCAAAACTAGCATTAACGGCTTTTGGGGACGGTAAGTTAGAATTCTTTTTTTTTTTTTTAAAGAAGATTAAAATGTATATTGCCTAACTAAAATCTATATAGTGTCTAACCCCGACTCCACCTTTTTTTTTCTTCCAGTTTTGATATGAACACCATCAAGGGTTAATTGACTTTTGTTAATAATGTAGTGGATTTTAATAAGCATATAAATAATCCGAAAAGCAAGTAAGTTATATATTTATCAATTTTTTTAACAAATAAAAAAAAATGATTATATTCTATTTTAATTTTTTTTTTTTAGATTAAAAATATATATCTGCCTTCGGAAGAAGTGGCAATCTAGTCAAGCAAGATACTTCTACAAATATTTTTTATAGCTGCTTTCACCACAGCTTGGGCTTGTCTCAAATTATACCAAGAGATGGACAAGCTCGGTGAGAATGTATTATATCATGACACAGATAGCATAATTTATGCCAGTGACGGGATGAACGATCCGCCACTCGGAAATTTCCTTTGAGAATTTACTGACGAAATTATAACATTTGTGTCTGGTAAGAATTTATTTTACTGAATGATGCATAATAATTTTTTTTAAATAGTAAATATGTATATATATGTAGACTTTTCTCTCAGTCTAGCAATTTTTAACGACAGAGGAAGGCAATCTAGGGGTGTATTTCAAAGCGACATAAAG
>BPLR01007386.1:0-136389 GCA_021605095.1 Caerostris extrusa
TTAAAAAATAGAAATCCCTTTATTATGATGAATTATAGTGCGTTAAGATTGTTTTTGGTGGTTGAATTTAATGATTTATTTTTGGTGATTTGTAGATAACCACGATGACCAGCTCAAGAGTTGCTATTAAGACATGAAAAAAATTAGCAAATCAATCTTACTTTAAGTAAAACTTCATCATCTAATAACATAAAAATCCAGTCTTACCTTGAGAAGCAAAAACTTCATTATCTAAAAGCAAATCAATACTTATTCTTAAAAAAAAAACAGTACATAAATCTTCAATAAGCGTATAATTAATCTTTCTCCAGGTTAGGGAAATGATAAGACAGCCTTTTTCAATACGATGTGGCGATTGCCAAAGCGTTGTTTTATACATTTGGATTTATAATTTAAAAAAATAAAATTTCGTTGTGTGAGAATTTGAGCATTTGACATTATTATTTCTAAAACATAGTATTCCCAGAATAGCATCTAAAAAAGCCGTCTAGCAAATTCAAATACTCATCTTTGTTGCTGTGAATTAACACAGCACGGATTAAAGAATATATAAATTCAAATGCGCAACAAAATCTAAATCTTAAGATTCTGCAAGTTGAAGATATTGGCATTCAGATTCCAAAAAAATTCTCTGAGTGTGTATCGGACCTTGAACAGTTGACATGGCTGAATACAACGTGAAAAATATTGCCTCTGATTCTATTGCCAGTATATTTTGTTGTTGATGTATTTGTGTGGATTATATGAAAAATTATGATTTAATTCATACTGGTATACTCCATGATTTTAGACCAATTTAATATTCGTGTTTGTAACAAATTTCTCATGATAATTTATATTTTTATTCTATTGTATAAAGATAATCTTTGATATATTTGAATTCGTATGTGAATTTTGTTAAGTAAAAAAAGGATACTACATGTAAAAAAGCTAGCTTAAAATAATTGCTTTAAATTTGACTTTTAAAATAAGGAGAATTGAATTGTCTTTGTTATACGTTTCATCTTTATAAACATATATTGCGTAATAACATGCAATTTGAGTAACATTGAATTTCGTTTTAAAAAATACGATTGCTTCGAAAAAAAAGGTTTGTATGTATCTCCAACTAATTTCTTTCTGATATTAAATCTGACAAGTAAACAGATAATATATATGGAATAAAAAAGGCCTATGATAGAACATGTTACTTATAAGGAAGTAATTTTCTTTTTTTATTAAGTAATATTTTGTCATTTTTTCTTTTTAAATAATATTTATTAAATCAATGCATAGTTTTTCCAGCCTTTTTGTGTAAGAATTCGTCTTCTTTCTCTCACTTCGCTGTACTGGGTGTTTGTCACTGAACTCGATATGACGGAATATTTGCTAATTTAAACAGCTAGCAACTTTTAATCCACAAAAAGAATATTGCAATAAATTAGTATCAGTGAATAGGTCAAGGCTTAAGATTCTAAAATAACAATAAAATTTAATGATAGATGAAATTAAATTGCATTAATTAAAAATTTACTCATATCTTATTCATAATATATTTCTTTATTTTTTGTAACATATTTTTAATACGAAGAAGGAGTGCTCTTCTTTGATATTTAACATATTCTTCTTTTTTGTAACATATTTGTTGAATAAAAAAGAGGTGCCCTTTTTTATATTTAGCTTTATTCACATTCTTTGCTTATATTTTCTTTAAACAAAAAAAAGATGCCCTTTTTGAGGAATTACATTCTTCATTAACGACTGATAGCCATTAATGTATTATCCTGACCTCTTCCTGTTTTTTTACTATTTTTTGGCAGATCTACTGATATAATCTTAAAAGGTATAAAATGATATTTTATTAATGCAGGAATTTGTTGTTGTGGTGTGGGTTATTTTATTATTTCAAAATAATACTTTTAAGTTTTTATTAATTTTATTCTTAAACTTGTCTTATAAATAAGCCAATATTCTTAATTATCTAAGGGATTGAATTTTAAATCACGATTACATCAGTTTTAAATAATGGTTCTAACTATTTAATTATTATTCTAAATGAAATCAGTTTCAGGAAAATAACAATTCTTGAAATGTGTATCAAAAAATGAATTGAAGTACAAAAAGTTTTTTTCTTTTCAATATACCATACAACCTTTTTTGTTAATTACAATGCGATGATAATTTCTGCTGAATTCTAGGTATGAATGAGCTTATTATATGAAGTAATTGTTTATCATGTAATATGATTTGAAATGAAAAAAAAAAACGAGTTATGATGTTATTCCCTCTGTGACAAGGGTTTGTACTCAAGCCTTAGTATATGTATTGCAGACAAACCACATCCCCCATAGCAAGTTTTTTATTGAGTATATCATTTATAAGCAATGTCTTAGTTGAGAATATTATAAAGTATTTTTCTTTGAATTTTCTGTTAACAATGCATAAAAATTGCTATTCTGGATTAACTTTTGCCATTTTTATATTATTTTTATTTTCTTTCTTTCTGTTGGAAGCAGTTGTTCAGCTTCAAAATCTCTTAGGCATCAATGCCCATTTGTTTTACTCCTCGATGGCCACTCCCACGTGGAGTCATGTCTAACTTGGAGCGCCCGTATCGCTGTTCCTCTTGATGCACTACTGTCTTTATTGTGCATAAAGCCAGCCAAAACTTAAATGCCCAGTGCAAACAACGCCAACAACTTTGATCACGAGAGAGTCATATGTCATTTATTCACTCTGGAGGCAGCATTGAATGGTAAATGGCTTATGATGGCTCTTATAGACCAAGGTATGATGCATAAAATTAATTTCTTTTGGTATTGATAAAGGGATATCTGAATATGGACATATGGCTGGAATTTTTCTAGCAGTCACAGCTATAAATTGGCGCATTTTAATATAAAAATATATAAACACTAATTACTTCTACTTTCTTAAGATCTGCTACAAGATGTGTTTAAGTAACAGAAAAACCTCAAGTACAGTGATTCAAATAATCCTCTATTGTACTGAAAAGCAAAATTAACAATTATAAAATCGACTATTAAAATATAATTTTTGCCAACAATTTTTATTTTCAATGGCATTAGTTTCACTACTATATATGTTAGCGGAAACATTGGATGATACTTACCTGCCAATGCATTTTCAATGACTGATTTTCTTAATATAATTCGAATTCTGAACAGAATAATATAAAAGGATCAACAAAAATTGTTTTTAGTTTCACGTAATGAAGAAACAAAAATTCTGATATTATTTGTATGTAGCACACCATTTTGAAATTTCTTGATTCTTTGTCTTAATAAATATTCTTCCATATCTTTTGCAATGGTCTGGTTGACAACTAGTTGTGATTTGTCAAATAAACACCATCATTTTTTGCCGATTTATTCTCATTTGTATCAAGTTGATGATCCAGTGCAATCGTCCCTAGCAGATTGTTTTCAGAGTTAAAAATATTCTGTCATTTTGCAGTGACAGCTTTCAAAAAAATTAAAAGCTAAAAGCAATAAAGATGTATCAAGAAATTAAAGCAAATTGACTTTACTTCTCATCCAAAATATTATCTTGTAAGAAAAGCAGAAGCTAGCAAGCACTACCTATTCCAAAAGTAAAAACCGTCTGTTTTATTATCTGCTCTAATGGATTAGTATTTTTTATATATTTATGAAATTTACAAGATATGCACTGTACATCTCTCTTTTAAATTGGGAGATCTTAAACTTGCTGCTTCTTATTTTCTGAAGTTGTAAAAAAAAGGAATGCTATTTCCTGAAGAAAGAACTTGAAAAAACCTTTAAATTCAAAAATTCAAGGTACTGTTGTTTCCAAATACGCAAACAACAAATATATCTGTCGCTAATGAAACATTTTTTGATGCTTGGAAAGGTTGCGATGTGTGAAAGATTCTACCTGACTCTTCTGTCAGCATATTTAAATGTTGAATTATTTGGATTATGTGTAAAATTGTTTTTACACTGGCTATATTCTACTATTTTTTCTAAAGATAGATCAATTTAATATTCTTTTTGTTAAAAATTTCTCATTTAAACTTCCCATTTAAGGGAAGAAAATTATTCTAATAGATAAAAATTAACTTTTCGATATATTAAAGTGTTAATTTATTAAATGATCTCTGTGAATTTTTATTTAAATACATATAAATAAACCCTTTTATATTTTCTTTATATAAAATTGTTTACATTAAATTTTTATTTGTTGTATCGAGAAATTTAATATAATCTTTGATTCTTAATTGATGTTACTAGCATTATAAATAAGCAATATTGAATAACATTGGCATTTTAATTTTTTAAATGATGCATTTGATTTGTTGGAAAAAAAAAAAATATTTATAGCTCTAAAAACAAATTTCCTGAGATCCTTTACACTTTGATCAGATTAAAAACAGAAAATGCCAAATGAAAAATGCGTAAGAATAAATTTTCTACTAGTAAAGGCATGTTTGTAAAATGTCATTTTTAAGAGATGTTTAATATACCTTAGCTAAATTACATATTAAGCAGCTGCGTTTTTTTTCATTTACTGTTGGTCATTTAAGTCAAGCAATATTTATCATTTACAGAACCTGTGCATAATGTCAAATTTTGTTAAAGAATTCATGCTTACTTTCTCTCTAGCTAGTATTGGTCCCTGAGCTGTGATATAATGTATGTTGGGAGTTTAAATGGCTGTAACTTTTTGCAATTTTTAGCCATGAAAGGAGAAGGTTTAAAGATTTTAAACATTTTTTTTAATTCATTGTCAGGATAGGTAGGATAGGAAGGACCCAAGATATGCAAACGTTGAAATTCATCTTTCTGTTTGTTTTTTAGTGTTCGTATGTTTTAGACTAGTAAAGCTTGAACATTGTACTAAATATCAAAAATGGGTTGCATATTGTGGAGGATAACAAAATATAAAATGTTATTGGTAATACTATTTCTGTGTGTTTATTCTGTCCAGGCGAGCACACACAGGGGAGTGGCTGATAGATTTGAGGCCTCCCCCTTCCCCTTTACCCAAGTCCAAAAAGGTGAAATGCTTTTGCATTTATTCAGGCTTATATGCCCCGTTTTGAATAAATTTGTCTTATTTCCTTAGTTAATTGTTCAATGAAGCAGGTTTTTTATCGGTGTCATATTTTTCTTATCATATCTGAATTTGTTGCATGGTTTGCAAGTTTTTTCCTGGTTTAACTTCATTAAATATGCATCAAAATATTGAAGTTGACATTTATTATGTAATCGATGAACTGTAAGTACTCTTTTAAAAGTATCTATTAAAGTTAATTTTTATTTAATGCTGTTTCCGATATTTACAATTAATTAGTTTTGATTCATGTTTTGTATTGATTAATTGTTCTTTTTTTTCAATTTTATGATTATGAATAATTGAATGATTATATTAAAATGTGAAGTTGATGTTAGTGTGTGTTTATGTGAAGTTAATTAAATTATGATTTGAATTGAAGACTTTTATTGAATGTTGTATGAAGATAATTTCTTACATTGCGGGAGAAACTGTTTTTAATAATTTTTTGCATCATGATGTTGAACTGATTTTATGAAATAGTACTTTAAATAGTTAGATTAATTGTTAAAAGTTTAACATTATTAACATATGTAATTGAATGAATAATTATATCTAAAAATGGTTTAGCATAATAAATGGTATTATACAGGGTGAATTTTTGGCTTATAATATTTAATTATTGAAATTATGATTGAAAGTTATGTGTTAAAACTGATTTCTTTAAATATGTATGTAAGTATCTGATATTTTTCCATGAAATTAAATTTTAATGACTTATGAGTATTGAAAGTTATAATTTTATTGAACATGTCTTCTAAAATGTTATAATATTATTTAGTATTTTTATTTACATCTATATTTTTTTTGTATATTCTTTTTTTTCCCCCTATGATGGAATACGAAGTTTAAGATTTTACATCAGCTGATTGCGGACAAAAATTACAATTTAATATGACTTTCTATTTGTCAATAAAGCACTTGTTAAAAAAATCTATTTATAGTAATAGGTAAAGGAAACATACTGTATAATCCTCCTTGGCGATTGTTACAGAACATGTTTTCTTTGTTTCAGGCCAATATTTGCTTATTGACGTAGTTGTCTTGCTTTCAGATTGAAATTTTTTTCCCTTTTTGAGATGTTATAAGGAATCTGCCCCTGAATTCTTCCGGATCAAATGGAGTTTACCTTGTACAGAAAGCAAAATATATAGATAAATAAAAACAACAGCGGAGTTTTAAAAATGGTGGTGTAAAAATTATTTATTAGTTATTCATGTTTCAGCTGTATGTTAAAAAAAAAAAATAATGCTTTCATATTTGAATGTACCTAAAATTATAAGTAATAAAAATTTGTTAAGTCTTTTTTGCCAATTGCTGTTACTATCACACCGTGCCAAAAATCTCAGCTACTGACATGTTCTGGTTTAGAAAAGTAGTGAAATTTTAAAAGAAATATGCTATGTAAAAATCGTCTCCAAATCGTAAAGGGGATTTTTACGACTGTTCAAAATGTTTTCTCTTTATCAGTTCATTCATTCTTGGAATCTCTTGTTCAGTAATGAATTATGAATAATATATAATGTGATTTCGTTGTTGCTAAGGCTATTTTACTAAAACCACTCTGTTAAATTGTCACCAAGACAATTTAGACACCAAGACAAAAACCTTTTTTTTATGGTTCAGTAAGTGAAAAACGTGTATTAAAAAATAATAAATTCTGATGTTTACATTTTTCTTTTTCACAGATACTGCAGTAAATTCTGTTTGGAGTTTGAAAATTTTAAGCTTCATCAATGTCCGTATTGTAACTACTCTTCAATGTGGACTACCCATGTGAAAAATCATATTTTAACTCACACAGGGGGAGCGTCCGTTTCGGTGCCACTTGTGTGACAAATCTTTTCTGCAGAAGGCCCACTTGAAGAGGCACCTGAGAACTCATTGATGTGAACGTTCCCTTTAGAAAAGATCTTTCTGTGGTAAAGTTATCTCTGAACAATGGCAACTTGGAATGCCCTTTTGGTAACTCATAAAATAAGAGAGTACTTCCAAAAGTATTAATCTTGGTGAAAAAGGATTACAATTTACAAGACGTGCACAAATTGTGCTTTATAAAGAAAAATTTATAAAATCTTTTGCCCATTTTTGTTTGTGTTTTTTATTTTTTGTTCAAAACTTTCCAACGGAGAAGTTCATCTACTGACTTATAAGAGAATGTCAAACACATTAAAAAAAAAGAATCGCCAAAGAAAACTTAGACTTCAAAGAAAGAAAAGACTTAAAAGATGTGTTTTAATATTAAAATTGTTTTTGAAAATGTATTTATAAAATCATTTTATCAATTTTTTGTTCCTGTTTGAAAATTTTCCATAATAAAACTCATCCTGTGATTTTCTTATGTATGTGGATAAAAAAAAAGAAAGAAAGAATAATCTTTAAAGAAAAATATATACTTTATTGTAAGAGTAAGTTAAAGGACATGTGTTAGCTTTTGTATTTTAAGATGGATTTGGAATGGTGTTGTAAATATTAATATTTCTGTTTTTTAATATTTATCTTAGTGAAACTGTATGCGTAGATATATTAAGATTATAATTAATTGATATTTATTTACATAAATGAGAATTTCATAAATGTGTCAGTTCAAATGATTTTCTGTGTATAAATATTTGTTATTTTATAAATAAATGGAAAAAAATTATGAGAAATTTTTAATATTTTAAATGTATTTAGAATTGTTGTCTTAAGCAAATATGCAAGAAGCCATTTTTCTTTATTTCATATAAATTTGCATGCTAATTCTTTCAATTTTCATAAATTATCCCTGCTATTATTTAAAAGAAATCATTTAAGGATATCTTTTTTAATATTCATTTGTATTGCTCTTTCAGCAAATTTTACTTATGTTATTGTTGCCAAATAATAGTTTGTTGGTAAATGTGCCATTAAACTGTATGCTTTCCAACATATATGAAAGCAGTATGAAAGGTCACATTACAATATACTCTTCCAAATGCTCACATATTTGTTTACAAAAAGTCGCTTAATAATAGTTGGTAGAATTCGCGAATTCAATTCGATGAAGATTGATTTGAAGACAATTATGGATGATTAGCAATCAAAAATTGGGGCTGCCGTCATTTATTTTGGGGGAATCAAGAATACTATGGCCCTTATTTCTGACACAAGCAGGCGTTGCCTTTACTTATCCGCTTTTCAACTGCTTTATTAGTACGAAAATACGCTGTATCCACCAGGCCTCTTTGCAGTAGATGGAAAAATATCATAGATAAAGGTTAACATATTGGCTTTATCATTTTGAGTATCAGGATTTTAGATAAATAAATACTTGCTAAATGCATTTATTTAGAATTTGTGATTTTTCTTGAGTCTTAATTTGTACTTTCAGTTTTTTAAATATTAATTTCAAATATAAATTTTATTTTATGTAACAGTTTTTCCCTACCTTGCATTCTATTTCAATATAGTTATTAATAAGTTAGAACCATAATTTTTTTTTTTTTTAATTTATAGGTGATGAAAGTATTTCTTCTGGAATCTTGATGTACTCCAAGCGTCACCAATGTCCCTCTTGTAATTATTCTGCATCCTATCCCAGCGAATTGAAAAGACACATAGCGACTCACACAGGACAGCGTCCCTTCAAAGTGCACATTCTGTACAAAATGCTTCAGTCAAGTAGGCAATTTGAAGTCACATTTGAGGACTCATACAGGGAGAGCGTCCTTTCAAGTGTCCAACGTGTGGCAAAGGTTTTTCTCAGAAAGCCAATTTGAAGCATCACATGTTAGTTCACATGAAAGAGGACAATTGACAGAATTGCTAAATTCCAGTAAATGATTTTAGCTAAAGAAACACCAGCTTTATTATATTCATATACATCAAGAATATATTACAGTGACCTTTCAAATTCCCTTTTGTGAAAATAATTAATAATTACAGAACTTCGGCACTGCAAACAATATAAAGACACACGTGAGGATTCATTGAAGCGAACGTCCCTTCCAAGTTTGTTGTCAAATCTTCAAAGCCTTCTCTGATAGTTCCCATATAAATGAAAGCTTTGAAGAATTGCAATGCTTCAGAAAAAGATTTAAGCTAACGAGGCAATGTAAAAACGTATACTTATCTTTCTAAGCGTATTTTATTCTGTGTTTTTTTTACTGTTTTCTTATACGTTAACGTCTCGAAAAGGTGGCGTTGTTTTTAATATTTATGATTAAATATAGATAAATTTACTCTTAAAGTTATTTTCTGTATTTGTTTAGCAATATTATTATTTAATGTAAAATCACAATGTTGAAATTTTCATTTTAGATGTTTTTTTTAAATTTTGAGGTTTTACTATACTAAATGTCATAACTTCTCTTTTACTGATATCTTTTATGTATATTTTTATGATAAAATCACAAGTTTATTATTATTATTCAAATTATATGTATGAAATTTTGTTGTGTCTTATTGTAATTTTTGGTTTGCTTGTTAATACAATAGCTTATATAAACGTTTTATGTATTCAAACGTAAAAGAGTTTAAGATATTAAACACTGTATCTTTGTTTGCATAGTTATTATTGCTGCTTTCCGGCAATTCAGAAAAACAGCAAACTTTAAAAAGGAATATGCAAAGCATAGTTATTTCCAAGCCAAATGTAAAAATAAAATCAGTGAGGTGAATTTTATAACAACTTTGGCAAAATATATCTTTTTGTTATCATTTGATTTATTCTTGTAGTCTTGTGACAATATTTTTTTCTTGTAGTCTTGTGGCAGTATAAATATTGTCTTGTGATATTCTTGTAGTCTTGTATAAATATTGTCTTGTGATATTCTTGTAGTCTTGTGACAATGGTTATTCTTGTAGTCTTGTGACAATATTTATCCTTGTAGTCTTTAGACAAAAGGAATATGCGAAGCATATTTATTTCCAAGCCAAATGTAAAAATAAAACCTTCGATGTGAATTTTATGTTAATTTTTGCAAAATGTTCCTTTTTGTTATCAATTTATTTATTCTTTATATATAATACTTAAATAAGTTCAAAGAGTTCTTCAAAGAAAAAAATCTAATCGGTTATCCGGTATAGAGGTAACCCATAAAATTTAGTATCTTAACAAACAAAAAAGGCATAACAACAACAAGCGATTTTCTTTTCTATAAAAATCTTATTTTCCCTTTGAAATAAAAGTGTTTTTGCTTTCACCAGATGACCTTTTAAATCTTTATGTTATTTTATTTTTCTGATTAATTTTTTTGCTAAAATATTTAATCATTTAAGAAAACATTCAATTTTGAAGTAGGCAAACATACTATTTCTTCTGATTATTCTAAGATATTTTGGGTATTTTTTAAAACAATTTTACGATTTTTTGTTTGAAGGTAAATTTTTCGATAATCGTCAAAGAAAATTCTGACACCTTAGGCAATAGCTTTGTTGCGATGGGGACAAGCTTTTTTTTATAGACATTCGAGAGTCTGATTCCTCCCTATCTTGTAACAGTCTTTGCTTTAAGAAACGCAAAGACAAAAATGTACAAACATCTCTTTACAGAGATACATTTTGATACGCAAATATGAAGTAGTTTTCGCTGAAAATGTGTTTGTAAGACAATCTTCTATCAGTCAGATTCTTAAAAGATAAAAATACATTTCTGTCTTGCTTGGATACAGAAATGTATTTATTTTAGAATGTTGGTTAATTTCATCTGTGATAAATGGTAATTTGATTGCCAGATATGTAACATATTTAGTATTAACTAGTGTGCAACATGAGAAGCTTGAAAAACTGCACCCACGTTTAACCATCGTACTTTCGAGCGGTCATTTCCAAGATTGGTATCTGTAGGGTTTATCATTTATTCTTCGAATATTACAGAACGTCGTTTGAGCCATTCCTTGCTGATTCATTTCTGGCACAAGCATGCATTGCCTTCACTTTTGTTGCCTTTTCAACAGTACTTCACTTGTTCGAAAACACGGTTTATCTAACCGGGCTCTTTGCGCATGCTAGGCAAGTATCAAAGATGAAGGGTAACTTATTGGTTTTACCATTTTGTGTTTATATAACAGTTTTTCACATGTATTGTATTTCAAAATTATTATTAATATAATAAACCTTTGTATTTGTAGGTGTCGAAAGTAATTCTGCTGGAATCGGGATGTTTTCCAAGCGTCATCCCTGCCCCTCTTGTGATTTTTTCTGCATCCTATCCCAGTGAATTGAAAAGACACGTTAGAATTCACACAGGAGAGCGACCTTCAAGTGTACTTTTTGTACGAAAAACCTTCATTGAGACTGGCAATTTGAAAAACACTTGAGAGTTCACACAGGAGAACGCCCTTTCAAGTGTCCAACATGTGGCAAGACTTTTGCTCAAAGTTGCACTTTGAAGTACCAAATGTTCGTTCACATGAAAGAGAAGAATCGACAGAATGCTAATGTTCCAGGAAATGATTTTATCTAAAGAAACATCTATAGAAGCGCAAAAAATTATTTTTAGGCAGATTTTACTTTGTGTGCTGTATTATGTTCTTATATATTAAGAATATACTACAGGCACCTTTCAAATTCCCTTTCTGTAAGAATTATTAATGATACAAGGAATTTCAGCAATGCAGACAATTTGAAGACACACGTGAGGATTCACTGAAGAGAACGTCTCTTCAAACATGCTACAAAGATTGTGTTCAAAGTTTCAATATGTGATAGTTTCCATATGAACGAAAAGCTCTGCATAATTACAATGGTTCAGAAAAAGAATTTTAGCTAACAAGACAATAAAAAAAAAAGGCATATGCTTTTTTTTCTAAACTTATTTTATTCTGCGGTTTTAAAATTTTTTTTTTTTTTTTTATTATTATTGTCTTCTTATACATGAACGTCAGGAAAAGGTGGCTTTAGTTTTTAATATGTATGATTAAATATATAAATCAATTTACTCTTTGGTGTTTTCTATATTTGTTTAGCAAACTTATTATTTGATGTAAACTTACAGTTGTGAAAATTTTTATTTTAGATATTTTTTAAAATTTGAGATTTTTCTATACTAATTGTCATGGCTTCTCATTTTATTGTTATCTCTTTTGAAATTTCTTGTGATAAAATTAGAAACAGTAAAGTTTATTTTAAAAATTCTATGTAATTGTGTTATATCTCATGGTAAATTTTGATTTGTTTGTTAATATAAAAACATTTTATGTTATTCAAAACGAAAAAGAGTTTAAGATGTTGAAAAACTCTTATCTTTGTTTACACGTTATTATTGCTGCTTTCTGGTAATTCAGAAAAGTAACAAAATTTAAAAAGGAATATGCGAAGCATAGTTATTTCTAAGCCAAACCGAAAAATAAAATCTTTGATGTGAATTTTATGTTAATTTTTGCAAAATGTTCCTTTTGTTATCAATTTTTTTATTTTTAATATATAATACTTAAATAAGTTCAAACAGTTTCTCAAAGAAAAATCAAATCGGTTATCCGATATACAGGTAACCCATAAAATTTAGAATTTTAATGTAATGACAAAACGCATAACAACAATTAAAAAAAAAAAAAAAAAGGAGAATTCAAAGCAATTTTCTTTTTTGAAAATGTCATTTTCGCTTTGAAATAAAATTGTCTTTGCTTTCACCAGACGATGTTTTAAAGCATTATTGTGATATTTTTGTTTCTGAATTAATTTTTTCATTGAATTTATTAATGTTTACTTATTTTAATAATTTCAAGAAATATTCAATCTTTGTAGAGAACGCCCTTTAAAATGCTCTTTAATTGGCAAAATTTCCTTTTAAATGTCAGCTCGATTTCTAACGATATAACGATTTCTTTTTTGGTAAAAAGTGTAGTTACAAAAGAATTATTCTTGTTATAATTAGAAATAAGTGAAAATTATAAGTAATTATTAGTAATAAATTATTGTAAGTATTTTCTGTGTCTAAATATAATATATTTTATAAATATATTTAGTAATAAATTTATTTAATATATTTTATAAAATATATTTTATTTATAATATATTTTCTTGTTTTTGTTTTTAATATAATTTTTTAATTAGTATTTTTATATTATTCGTATATTTATCTGTTTGCCTGAAGGTGACCTTTTTAGAAACCATTTTCTACCTATTTCACGTGGGAAAGGCATGCTATTTCGTGCGATTAAACTGAAATATTTTGATCATTTTTTTTCTTTAAACATTTTTTTACGATATCCAGTTTGGAAGGTAAACTTTTCCGATAATTGTCAAAGGAAAATTCAGACACCTTACTAATAACACAAATGCGATATGCACAAGCTACCTTACAAACATGGATAGTTTGATTCCTCCTAGCTTGTATCAGTATCTTTGCTTTCAGAAAGGCCAAGATATACGACAACCTGTGTAAACATTTCTTTGCAAAAAAGTTAATTGTACTTGTAAAGGTTTGTGATTTACAAATATGATGCAGTTTTGCCTGAAAGTGCTCTTCTATCATGCTGATCCATAAAAGATAAGAATTTAGGGTACATTGCTGTCTTGCTTGGATACAGATATACGTTTTATGTACTGAATTATGTTTTGTTTTAGAATATTTGCTACTTTCATCTGAGATAAATTGCCATTTGATAGCCAGATATGTAACCTATTTAGTATTAACTAGTGCAACATTAGGAGTTTGTAACGCTGTAGCCAATTTTAAGCAACATACTTTTGAAAGATCCTTCCCAGGGATGGTGTCTGGGGTTCACGCTTTATTCTTAGAACATGGCGGAAAATCGTTTGAATCATTTTTACAAATTCATCATGATTATTTCAGACACAGGCTTGCGCTGCCTTTGCTTGTCGACTTTTCAACCATACTGTACTAGTACGGAAACTATCTACTTGGTTCCTTTGAGCTAAATAGACAATTATCAAAGTTGAAGGGTAACTTATTGGTTATTATCATTTTGTGTTTATATAACAAATATTTTCATTTATATTGTATTTTAAACTTATTATTAATATGTTAAACCTATATATATATATATTTATTTATTTATAGGTGTCGAAAAAGTAATTTTGCAGCAATCAGGATGCACTCCAAGCGTTATCCCTGTCCCTCTTGTGATTTTTGTGCTTCCTATCCCAGCGAATTGAAAAGGCACATGGTGATTCACACTGACAGCGGCCTTTCAAGTGCACTCTGTTCGAAATACTTCAGTCAAGTAGGCAATTTGAAAGCACATTTGAGGATTCATACAGGAGAGCGGCCTTTCAAGTGCACTCTTGCACGAAAACCTTCATCGATACAGGCAATTTGAAGAAACACTTGAGAGTTCACACAGGAGAACGTCCTTTCAAGTGTCAAACATGTGGCAAAGGTTTTACACAAAATTCCACTTTGAGAGGCACATGCTAGTTCACATGAAAGACAAAAATTGACAGAATGCTAATTTTCCAGAAAATAATTTTAGCTAAAGAAATATCTACAGAAGCGTAGAATTTATTTTTATGCAGATTTTATTTTGTGTGCTATATTATATTTCTATACATTAAGAATATATTATAGCCATCTTTCAAGTTCCCTTTTGGGAAAATAAGTAATAATTTAAAAATTTCGGCAATGTAGGCGATTTGAAGACACACGTGAGGATTCACTGAAAGTTTGTTTTCAAAGCGTCAGTATGTGAAAGTTCCCATATGAGCGAAAACTCTATAGAATTACAATGGTTCAGAAAAAGAATTTTAGTTAACGAGACAATGAAAAAGCGTATACTTATTTTCTAAACGTAATTTATTCTTCGTTTTTTACTGTCTTCTTATACATGAACGTCGTGAAAAGGTGGCTTTGATTTTTAATATTTATGATTAAATATAGATCAATTTACTCTTTTGGTATTTTCTGTAGTTGTTTAGCAAAATTGTAATTTGATGTAAAATTACAATTGCGAAATTTTTTATTTTAGATATTTTTAAAATTTTGAGATTTTACTATACTAATTGTCATTGCTTCTCATTTTACAGTTATATATTTTTAGTGTGCATTCATGATAAAATTTCTTGTTTATTTTAAAATTTTATGTATGAAATTTTGTTGTTGTGTCTCGTTGTAGTTTTTGGTTTGTTTGGTAATACGATAGCTTATATAAACGTTTTATGTATTCAAAACGTAAAAGAGTTTAAGATGTTTAACACTGTATTTCTGTCTTCGATGTAAATTTTATGATCACTACTTTTGCAAAAAGTTCCTTTTTGTTATCTGTTGATTTATTCTTATAGTCTTGAGATTTATAATACTTTAATAAGTACAAACACTTTCTCAAATGCAGAAGAAGGAAAACTTTTGATGGTATTATTTGATATACAAGTTACCCTTCAAAGTTAGAATTTTAGTATAAAAGAATTAATTTTGCTATAATTAGAAACTAGTGCAAATTATAATAAATAATTATTAGTAATAAAACACAAATTATTGTATGTATTTTCTGTGTTTAAATATTTGTTATATTACAAATAAAATTTTTTTTATTTTTTTGTTTTTAATGTAATTAAAAAAATTCAGCTTTTTTTTATTTTTATATAATTCGCATGTTTACCTGAAAGTAACCCTTTGAAATCATTTTACCACTTACCCTCATGTGAACTAACATTTGATTTCTTCCAGTTAATCTGAAATATTTTTTTACAATTTTTTTCCTTAAACATTTTTACGATCTTGCCAAAGAAAATTTAGGCACCTTACTAATAGCACAGTTTTGATATATACGTAAGCTAACATACAGACGGTCGAGGGTTTGAATTCTTCCCTATCTTGTATCAGTCTCTTTGCATTCAGGAACGCTAAGACATAACGACAACCTTTTTGTAAACATCTCTTTACAGAGAGCTTGTTTATCACAAACCATTAAAAGGAAACCAAATATGAAACAGTTTCCTCTGAAAGTGATCTTGTAAGACAATCTTCTATCAGTCAGATCCTTAAAAGATAAAAATTCTGAGTAAATTTCGGTTTTGCTTGGATACAGAAATGTCTTTACTTTAGAATGTTCGTTACTTTCATCTGAGATAAATGGCTATTTGATTGCCAGTTATGTAACATATTTAGTATTAACTAGTGTGCAACATGAGGAGCTTGCAAAACTGCATCCACGTTTAACCATCATACTTTCGACTGGTCATTTCCAAGATTGGTGTCTGTGGGATTTACCACTTTATTTTTCGAATATAACTGAATATCATTTGAGCCATTCTTACCGATTCATCGTAATTATTTCTGGCACAAGCATTCGTTGGCTTCGCTTGTTGATTTTCAACCGTTGTGCGCAAGTACGGAAACTATGAAAACCTGGCAACTTTGAGCTAAATAGACAATTATCAAAGTTGAAGGCTAACTTATTGGTTATAATCAGTTTGTGTTAAAAAACAACAAATATTTTCATTTATATTGTATTTGAAACTTATCATTAATATGTTAAACGTGTATTTTTTTGTATTTATAGGTCTCGAAAGTAATTTTGCTGCAATCGGGATGTACTCAAACGTCATCCCTGTTCCTCTTGTGATTTTTCTGCATCCTATCCCAGCGATTTGAAAAGGCACATTAGGATTCACACAGGAGAACGTCCTTCAAGTGCACTTTTTGCACGAAAACCTTCAGCGGTGCAGGCGATTTGAAGAAACACTTGAGAGTTCACACAGGAGAACGCCCTTTCAAATGTCAAACATGTGGCAAAGGTTTTACTCAAAATGGCAATTTGAAGAAGCACATGCAAAGAAAACATGAAAGTGAAAAATCGGCAGAATGCTAATTTTCGAGAAAATTGTTTTACCTAAAAAACATCTACAGAAGCGTATAATTTATTTTTATGCAGATTTTATTGTGTGTGCTATATTATATTTTTATGCATTAAGAATATATTATAGCCACCTTCAAACTCCGTTTTTGTGAAATTAAATAATAATTAAGAAACCTGGGCAATGCAGGCAATTTGAAGGCATACAGTGAGTGTAAAAAAATATTCGTACAGTACGACAATTGATTTAAAAGAGATCCGTTCATAAAAAATTATAAACATAAATTCCTTTTTAATTAATTATAAAAATATAATAGAATATATTTTCACTAGTTTCATGTGAAATTGACACAAAAATAATTTTATACGTGAATAAATATTTACAAAACTAAAACAATCCAACATCTTGTGGTGTAAAATATTCGTACACTAAAAGAAATGCAAATTTTTTTAGTTATTTTGTGATTGATTTAGCCATTACGATGTAGTTAATTGACGTCATCTTGTAAGTTACTTAAAAGGTTCTTCAGTGGAAATTTTAATATAGTGAGAAACTATAAATTCTGTAATGGGTCGTAAAAGTAAAAAGACAAGTGTTTCCGAAAGAGAACTGATTTTAAAGCTCCGTAAAAATGGTAAATCGTACAACAAGATTTCTGATCTGGTCGGTAGACCCCGTTCAACTGTGCAGTCAATCATAAAAAAGTTTGCTGCCACTGGAAAGGTTCAAAACAGTTCTCGTACTGGGCGCGATGTCTATTGACATCATCTGACAGATGGTTTCTAGTACGTTCATTAAAGAAGGATCCCAAAATAAGTGCTCCTACATTAATATCAGAACTAAAAGAACACGGGAACAGCAGTCTCCGTAAGTACTGTTCGAATGCATGCAGAAATGAAGGTTTCCATGGCCGTGTTGCAAGACGAAAAATTCTTTTGTTAGTGAGAAGAATCGGAAGCTGCGATTGTCTTTCACCAAGCAATACGTTAATGAAAGTCCAGATTTCTGAAAAAGATTATCTTTACAGACGAAAGTAAATACAACATATTTGATCGGACGGGAGACGAATGGTATGGAGAAAGCGCAATACTGAAATGCATCCTAAGAATTTAGTGCCAACAGTGAAACATGGGGAGTGGAAGTCTGCTTGTTTGGGGTTGTATGAGGGCTTCTGGGGTGGGCAAATTAGTCTTGATTAAAAGCATTATGAATCATCAACTTTATATTGACATTTTAAAAAAATAATTTAGAACCTAGTGCAACAAAAGTGGGCTTGAATGGTGATTACGTTTTCATGCATGATAACGACCCCAAGTACACAGCAAAAACACATGGCTCTGGATACTATATAATACCCCAAAGTTCATGAAATCTCCTTCTCAATTGTCGGACCTCAACGGCGTCGAGAATTTATGGGACGTTCTTGATAAAAATATTAGTTCCAGACATATTTCTAATAAAAAAATGATTTGGAATCGGTTCTTAATCAAGAATGGGACGCCATATCTAGCGCAATAACAGCAAAATTGGTGGAATCGATGCCAAAGAGACTCAAGGCAGTGATTCGAGCTAAAGGATATCCTACAAGGTATTAGCTGAAATATGATTGTATTGGCCAATATATGCCTGATGTACGAATACTTTTACACCACAAGATGTTTGATTGTTTCAGTTTTGTAAATATTTATTCATGTATAAAATTATTTTTGTGTCAATTTCACATGAAACTAGTAAAAATATGTTCTATTATATATTTATAATTAATTAAAATGGAATTTATATTCATAATTTTTATGACCGGATCTCTTTTAAATCAATTGTCGTACTGTACGAATATTTTTTACACTCACTGTATGTGAGGATTCACTGAAAGTTTTCAAAGCGTCAGTATGTGATAGTTCCAATATGAGCGAAAACTCTACAGAATTACAATGGTTCAGAAAAAGAATTTTAGTTACCGAGACAATGAAAAAAAGCGTATACTTATTTTTCTAAACGTATTTTCTTCTGCGATTTTTTTACTGTCTTATTATACATGAACGTCGTGAAAAGGTGGCTTTGATTTTTAATATATATGATTAAATATAGATCAATTTACTCTTTTGGTATTTTCTGTATTTGTTTTGCAAAATTATTATTTGATGTAAAATTACAATTGTGAAATTTTTATTTTAGATATTTTTGAGATTTTACTATACTAATTGTCATTGCTTCTCATTTTACAATTATATCTTTTTAGTATGTATTCATGATAAAATTTCTTGTTTATTTTAAAATTTTATGTATGAAATTTTGTTGTTGTGTCTCATTGTAGTTTTTGGTTTGTTTGTTAATGTGATAACTTATATAAACGTTTTATGTATTCAAAACGTAAAAGAGTTTAAGATGTTTAACACTGTATCTTTGTTTATATCGTTATTATTGCTGCTTTTCGGTAATTCAGAAAAGTAACAAAATTTAAAAATTAATATGCGAAGCATAGTTATTTCTAACCCAAATGTAAAAATAAAATCTTAGATGTGAATTTTACGACGACTTTTTGCAAAAACGTTCCTTTTTGTTATCTGTTGATTTATTCTTGCAGTCTTGAGATATATAATACTGAAATAAGTACAAACACTTTTTCAAGGAAAACTTTTAATGGCATGATTTGATATACAAGTTATCCTTAAAATTTAGAATTTTAGTCACAAAAAGAATTAATTTTGCTATAATTAGAAACTAGTGCAAATTATAATAAATAATTATTAGTAATAAAATACAAATTATTGTATGTATTTTCTGTGTTTAAATATTTGTTATTTTTACAAATATTTTTTTTTTTTTTTTTAATGTAATCAAAAAAATACGGTTTTTTTATTTTTAATTATTATTTTTATATAATTCCGCATGTTTACCTGAAGGTGACCCTTTAGAAATCATTTTCCACTTACCTCACGTGAACAAACATTCCATTTCTTCCAAATAATCTGAATTATTTTTTTGGCAATTTTTTTTTTCCTTAAACATTTTTACGATCTTGCCAAAGAAAAAAATTTAGGCACCTTACTAATAGCACAGTTCGATATAAGTAAAGCTAACTTACAGACGGTCGAGGGTTTGAATTCTTCCCTATCTTGTATCAGTCTCTTTTTGCTTTCAGAAACGCTAAGACATAACGACAATCTTTGTAAACATCTCTTTACAGAGAGCTTGTATATCACAAACCATTAAAAGGAAACCAAATATGAAACAGTTTCCTCTGAAAGTGATCTTGTAAGACAATCTTCTATCAGTCAGATCCTTAAAAGAAAAAATTCTGAGTAAATTTCGTGTTGCTTGGATACAGAAATAGACAAATATCAAAGATGAAGGGTTACTTATTGGTTATTATATCGTTTTGTGTTTATACAACAAATATTTTCATTTATATTGCATTTGAAACTTATCATTATTATGTTAAATGTATATTTTTTTTGTATTTATAGGTGTCGAATGTAATTTTGCTGCAATCAGGAGGTACTCCAAACGTCATCATTTGTCCCTCTTGTGATTTTTCTGCATCCTATCCCAGCGAATTGAAAAGACACGTTACGATTCACACAGGAGAACTTCCTTTCAAGTGCACTTTCTGTTCAAAATGCTTCAGACATGTAGGCAGTTTGAATAGGCACATACGATTCACACAAGAGAACTTCCTTTCAAGTGCACTTTCTGTTCAAAATGCTTCAGACAAGTAGGCAATTTGAAAAGGCACATTAGATTCACACAGGAGAACGTCCTTTCAAGTGCACTTTTTGCACGAAAGCCTTCAACGGTGCAGGCGATTTGACGAAACACTTGATAGTTCACACAGGAGAACGCCCTTTCAAATGTCAAACATGTGGCAAAGGTTTTACTCAAAATGGCAATTTGAAGAAGCACATGCAAAGAAAACATGAAAGTGAAAATCGACAGAATGCTAAATTTCGAAAAAAATTGTTTTACCTTAAAAAACATCTACAGAAGCATATAATTTATTTTTATGCAGATTTTATTTTGTGTGCTATATTATATTATTTTCGGCAATGCAGGCAAAAGCGTTAGTATGTGATAGTTCCAATATGAGCGAAAACTCTACAGAATTACAATGGTTCAGAAAAAGAATTTTAGTTACCAGACAATGAAAAAAGCGTATACTTATTTTTCTAAACGTAATTTATTCTTCGTTTTTTACTGTCTTATTATACATGAACGCGTCGTGAAAAGGTGGCTTTGATTTTAATATTTATGATTAAATATAGATCAATTTACTCTTTTGGTATTTTCTGTATTTGTTTTTGGCAAAATTATTATTTGATGTAAAATTACAATTGTGAAATTTTTATTTTAGATATTTTTAAAATTTTGAGATTTTACTATACTCAATTTTTAATATCTTTTTAGTATGTATTCATGATAAAATTTCTTGTTTATTTTAAAATTTTATGTATGAAATTTTGTTGTTGTGTCTCATTGTAGTTTTTGGTTTGTTTGTTAATGTGATAACTATATAAACGTTTTATGTATTCAAAACGTAAAAGAGTTTAAGATGTTTAACACTGTATCTTTTTGTTTTATATCGTTATTATTGCTGCTTTTCGGTGCACTTGAAAAGTAACAGAAATTAATTTGCGAAGCATAGTTATTTCTAATCCAAATGTAAAAATAAAAATCTTTGATGTGTGAATTTTACGACAACTTTTGCAAAACGTTCCTTTTTGTTATCTGTTGATTTATTCTTGCAGTCTTGAGATATATAATACTGAAAAAGTACAAACACTTTTTCAAGGAAAACTTTTAATGCATGATTTGATATACAAGTTACCCCTTAAAATTTAGAATTTTAGTCACAAAAAGAATTAATTTTTGCTATAATTAGGAAAAAAAAATTATAATGAATAATTATTAGTAATAAAATACAAATTATTGTATGTATTTTCTGTGTTTAAATATTTGTTATTTTACAAATAATTTTTTTTAATAAAAAAAAAATACGGTTTTTTTATTTTTAATTATTATTTTTATATAATTCATGTTTTTCTGAAGGTGACCACTTAGAAATCATTTTCCACTTACCTCACGTGAACAAACATTCCATTTCTTCCAATTAATCTGAATTTTTTTTTTTGTCAATTTTTTTCCTTAAACATTTTTACGATCTTACCAAAAAAAAATTTAGGCACCTTACTAATAGCACAGTTGGATATAAGGTAAGCTTCAATCCTACCGACTGTCGAGGGTTTGAATTCTTCCCTATCTTGTATCAGTCTTTGCTTTCAGAAACGCTAAGACATAACGACAACCTTTGTAAACATCTTTACAAAAGAGCTTGTATATCACAAACCATTAAAAGGAAACCAAATATGAAACATTTTCCTCTGAAAGTGATCTCGTAAGACAATCTTCTATTAGTCAGATCCTTAAAAGACAAAAATTCTGAGTAAATTTCGGTTTTGCTTGGATACAGAAATGTCTTTACTTAGAATGTTAAGTTACATTCATCTGAGATAAATGGCCATTTGATCGCCAGATATGTAACATATTTAGTATTAAACTAGTGTGCAACATGAGGAGCTTGCAAAAACTGCATCCGCGTTTAACCATCATACTTTCGACTGGTCATTTCCAAGATCGGTGTCTGTGTGTTTACCACTTTATTCTTCGAATATAACTGAACGTCATTTGAGCCATTCCTTACCGATTCATCGTAATTATTTCTGGCACAAGCATTCGTTGCCTTCTCTTGTTAGCTTTTCAACCGTTGTAGCAAGTCTGGGAAACTATCTACCTGGCTATTTTGAGCTAGATAGACAAATATCAAAGATGAAGGGTTACTTATTGGTTATTATCGTTTTGTGTTTATACAACAAATATTTTCATTTATATTGTATTTGAAACTTATCATTATTATGTTAAATGTATATTTTTTTTTTTTTTTTGTATTTATAGGTGTCGAAAGTAATTTTGTTGCAATCGGGATGTACTCAAACGACTTCAATGTCCCTCTTGTGATTTTTCTGCATCCTATCCTAGCGATTTGAAAAGACACGTTACTATTCACACAGGAGAACTTCCTTTCAAGTGCATTTTCTGTTCAAAATACTTCAGACAAGTAGGCAATTTGAAGGCACATTTGAGGATTCATACAGGAGAGCGGCCTTTCAAGTGCACTTTTGCACGAAAACCTTCATCGATGCAGGCGATTTGAAGAAACACTTGAGAGTTCACACAGGAGAACGCCCTTTCAAATGTCAAACATGTGGAAAGGTTTTACTCAAAATTGCAGTTTGAAGAAGCACATGCTAGTTCACATGAAAGAGAAAAATCGACAGAATGCTAATTTTCCAGAAAATTATTTTACCTAAAAAAAACATCTACAGAAGCGTAGAATTTATTTTTATGCAGATTTTATTTTGTGTGCTATATTATATTTCTATACATTAAGAATATATTATAGCCACCTTTCAAATTAATTTTTTTGAAAATAAATAATAATTAAGAAACTTCGGCGATGCAGGCATTTTGAAGACATACGTGAGGATTCACTGAAAGTTTTCAGAGCGTCAGTATGTGATATTTCCAATATGAACGAAAACTCTGAAGAATTACAATGCTTCAGAAAAAGGATTTTTAGTTAACGAGACAATAAAAAAGACGTATACTTATTTATCTAAATCGTTTTTTATTCTGCATATTTTACTGCCTTCTTATACATGAATGTCATGAAAAAGTTGCTTTGGTTTTTAATATTCATGATTAAATATAGATCAATTTACTCTTTTTGTTCTTTCTGTATTTGTTTAGCAAAATTATTACTTAATGTAAAATTTTTATTTTTAAAATTTGAGATTTTTCTATAGTAATTATCATGGCTTCTCATTTTTACTGTTATATCTTTTTTGGTACGTTCTTATGATAAATTACAAGTTGATTTTAAAAATTCTATGTATGGAATTTTGTTGTTGTTCTCATTGTAATATTTTTGTTTGTTTGTTAATACAATAACTTGTATAAACTTTTATGTCTTCAAACGTAAAAAAGAGTTTAAGATGTTGAACACTGTATCTTTGTTTGCGTTGTTATTATTGCTGCTTTCAGAAAAACAGCAAAAAAAATTTAATAAGGAATTTGTGAAGCATAGTTATTTCTAACCAAACTGAAAAATAAAATCTTCAATGTGAATTTTATGACGACTTTTGCAAAACGTTTCTTTTTGTTATCAGTTGATTTATTCTTGTAGTCTTGTACATATAATATTTAAATAAGTACAAACATTTCCAAAAAAAAAAAAAAAAAACAGAAAGAAAATTTTTAATGGCATGATATGATATACAAGTTAACCTTAAAATTTAGAATTTAATGTAAGAACAAAACGCGTAACAGTAACCTTAAAAAAATAAAAAACTATGGAATTACTTGTTCGAAAACGCGCTCTATCTACCGGTCACTTTGTGCTAAATAGACAACTATCAAAGATGGAGGGTAACATTTTGTTTTTTTATCATTCTGTGTTTATATAACAGTTTTTCACATGTATTGTAATTCAAAATTTTTATTAATGTAACAAAACTTTGTATTTGTAGGTGTGGAAAGTAATTTTGCCAGGATAGGGATGGGTTCCAAGCGTCTTCCCTGTCCCTCTTGTGATTTTTCTGCATCCTATCCCAGCGAATTGAAAAGACATGTTAGAATTCACACAGTGAGAGCGTCCTTTCAAGTGTCCAACGTAGCAAAGCTTTTACGAAGTTGCAGTTTGAAGTACCATATGTTCGTTGCTCACATGAAAGAGAAAATCGACAGAATACTGATGTTCCAGTGAAAATTATTTTATCTAAAGAAACATCTATAGAAACGTATATCTTATGCTTAGGCAGATTTTATTTTTGTGTGCTGCATTATATTCTTATGCATTAAGAATATGTTACAGTCATCTTTCAAATTCCGTTTTTATAAGAATAAGTAATGATGAAAGAAATGCAGATAATATTTATGATTAAATATATAAATCAATTTACTCTTTTGGTGTTTTCTGTATTTCTTCAGCAAAATTATTATTTGATGTAAAATTATAGTTGTGATTTTTTTTTATTTTAGATATTTTTAAAATTTTGAGATTTTAGTATACTAATTGTCGTGGCTTCTCATTTTACCGTTATATATTTTTAGTACGTTATTATGATAAAATAACAAGTATAAAATTTAAAAATTCTATGTATGAAATATTGTTGTTGTATCTCATTGTGAATTTTGGTTTGTTTGATAATATATAAACGTTTTTATGTTATTCAAATCGAAAAAAGATTTTAAGATGTTGAACACTCTAGCTTTGTTAACATTGTTATTATCGCTGCTTTCTGATAATTAAGAAAAGAAACAAAATTTAAAAGAGGAATATGCGAACCATAGTTGTTTATAAGCCAAACGTAAAAATAAAATCTTCGATGTGAATTATATATTGATTTTTGCAAAAATGTTTCATTTTGTTGTCACTTTTTATTTTTTTAGTCTTTATATGTACATAATACTTAAATAAGTTCAAACAGTTCCTCAAAGAATAAAAAAAATAAAATCGGTTATCCTTATATACACTTAAGCCAGAAATTTTAGAATTTTAATGTAATGACAAAACGCGTGAACAGCAATAAAAAAAAAAAAAAAAAATATGTACATATATGTTTTTTTGAAAAATGTCATTTTCGCTTTGAAATAAAATTGTCTTTGCTTTCACCAGACGATGTTTTTTAAAGCATTAATATGATTTATTTTTCTGAATTAATTTTTTCACTGAATTTAATAATAATTACTTATTTTAATAATTTCAGGAAACATTCAATCTTTGTAGAGAACGTCCCTTTAAAGTGTTGTTTAATTGGTAAAATTTCCTTTTAAATGTCAGCTCGATTTCTGTTTGGTAACTCAGAAAGCTTAGTTACAAAAGAATTATTCTTGCTAAAATTAGAAATAAATGAATATTATAAGTAATTATTAGTAATAAATTATAAATTATTGTAAGTATTTTCTGTGTCTAAATATAATATATTTAATAATAAATTTATTTAAAATATTTTATTTATAATATTTTCTGTGTCTTGTTAACTTCCAAATTTAAAAAAAATATATAATTTTTATTGTTTTTAATATAATTAAAAAATAACGCCTTTTATTTGTAATAAGTATTTTAATAATTAAGAAACTTCGGCAATGCAGGCATTTTGAAGACATACGTGAGGATTCACTGAAACTTAATTTTCAAAGCGTCAGTATGGGATAGTTCCCATATGAGCGAAAGCTCTGCAGAATTACAATGCTTCAGAAAAAGAATTTTAGTTAACAAAAGAATGAAAATGGCGTATACTTATTTTTCTAAACATATTTTTATTCTGTGTTTTTTTTACTGTCTTCTTATTCATGAACGTGACGAAAAAAGTGGCTTTGGTTTTTAATTAAATATAGATCAAATTACTCTTTTTGGTTCTTTCTGTATTTGTTTAGCAAAATTATTCCTTAATGTAAAATTACAATTTGAAATTTTTATTTAAAATTTTTTTTTAAATTTTAAGGTTTTAACATCTTTTTGTATGCGTGTGTATGATAAAATTGCTAGTTTATTTTAAAATTGATGTATGAAATTTATTGTTGTGTCTCATTGTAATATTTGGTTTGTTTGTTAATACGGTAGCTTATATAAACATTTTATGTATTCAAAACGTAAAAGAGTTTAAGATGTTGAAACTGTATCTTGTTTGTGCTGTTATTATTGCTGCGTTCAGAAAATAAGCAACATTTAAAAAGGAATTTGTAAAGCATAGTTATTTCCAGCCATACTGAAAAATAAAATCTTCAATGTAAATTTTATGACGACTTTTGAAAAACGTTTCTTTTTGTTATCAGTTGATTTATTCTTATAGTCTTGTAACATATAATATTTAAATAATTACAAACACTATATGATATACAAGTTAACCTTAAAATTTAGATTTTAATGCAAGAACAAAACGCGTAACAATAATCTTAAAAAACTATAGAATTACTTGTTCGAAAATGCGTTCTATCTACCCGGTCACTTTGCGCTAGATAGACAAATATCAAAGATGAAGGGTAACTTTTTGGTTTTTATCATTCTGTGTTTATATAACAGTTTTTCACATATATTGTGTTTAGAAATTATTATTGATATAATAAACCTTTGTGTTTTTAGGTGTCGAAAGTAATTCGGCCAGAATCGGGATGCGCTCCAAGCGTTATCCCTGTCCCACTTGTGATTTTTCTGCAACGTATGCCAGCGAATTGAGAAGACACGTTAGGATTCACACAGGAGAGCGTCCTTTCAAGTGTCCAACGTGTGGCAAAGGTTTTACGCAAAGTTGCAATATGAAATACCATATGTTCGTTCACATGAAAGAAAAAAAAAAACTGACAGAATGCTTATGTACCAGAAAATGGTTTTATCTAAAGAAACATCTACAGAAGCGTGTCATTTATTTTTAGGCAGATTTTTTTTTGTGTACTGTATGATGTTTTTATACGTTAAGAATATATTACAGCCACCTTTCATGGTCTTATTTTTTGTAAGAATAAGTAATAATTAAAGAAACTTCAGCAATGCAGACAATTTGAAGACACACGTGAGGATTCATTGAAGAGAACGTCTCTTCAAACATGCCACAAAGATTGTGTTCAAATCTTCAGTATGTGATAGTTCCCATATTAGCGAAAGGTGTGCCGAATTATAATGCTTTGGAAAAGGATTTTAGCAAATGATACAATCTAAAATGTTGTATGCTTATTTTTCTAAGCGTATTTTATTCTGCGTTTTTTTTTTTTTTTTTTTTTTTTTTAATATATATATATATATCTTCTTATACATGAACGTTGCTTAAAAATGGCCCTTGGTTCTTAATATTTATGATTAAATGTGTAATTCAATTTACTCTTCTGATGTTTTCTGTATTTGTTTAGCAAAATTATTATTTGATGTAAATTTACAGTTGTAAAATTTTTTATTTATATATTTTTAAAGTTTGAGATTTTACTATACTAATTGTCATGGCTTCTCATCTTACTGTTATATCTTTTTTGGTACGTTCTTATGATAAAATTGCAAGTTGCATTTTAAAAATTCTATGTATGAAATTTTGTTGTATCTCATTTTAATTTTTGGTTTTGTTTGTTAATATATAAACATTTTATGTGATTCAAAAACGAAAATGAGTATAAAATGTTGAACACTCTATCTTTCTTTACATCATTATTATTGCGGCTTTGTGATAATTCAGAAAAATAACAAAATTTAATATTGGAATATACAAAGCATAGTTATTTCAAGCTAAACCGAAAAATAAAATTTTCGATATCGATTTTATGTTGATTTTTGAAAAATATTCCTTTTTGTTATCAGTTTATTTATTTTTTACATATAACACTTAAATAAGTTCAAGCACTTCCTCAAAGAAAAAAAAAGTCTAATCGGTTATCCGATACACAGGTAACCATAAAATTTAGAATTTTAATGTAAGAATAAAATGCAACAGCAATCTTAAGAAATAAAAAGAACTATAGAATTCCAAACGATTTTCTCTTTTAGAAAAACTCATTTTCGCTTTGAAATAAAATCGTCTTTCCTTTCACCAGACGATCTTGTAAAGCGTTAATAGAATATTTTTTATCTATTAATTTTTTATTATTTCACTGAATTATTTAAGAATTACTCATTTTAATAATTGAAGAAAACATTCAATCTTTATAGAGAATGTCCCTTTAAAATATTATTTAAATGGTAAAATTTTCTTTTTAAATGTCTGCTCGATTCTCATTTGGTAACTCATAGAAAATAGTAGTTACAAAATAATTAGTTTCACTGTAATTAGAAACGCAAATTATTACAATTTGCACTTGTAATAATAATAATAATAATAATAATAGTGTAACAATTACTTATTATTAGTAATAAAATACAAATTATTGTAAATATTTTCTGTGTCTAAATATTTTTTATTTTATAAATTAAAAAAAAAAAGATAGAATTTTTAGTTTTTAATGTAATCAAATAATAATGTGTTTTTATTTTTAATTATTATTTTTATATGACTCGTATTTTTATCTGTTTATCTGAAGGTTACCTTTTAAATGTCATCTACCACCTGTTTCATGTCATCAATTATTAATTAATATATTTAATTATTAATTTTTAGTTATTAATGTAATCAAAAAATGTCTTTATTTTTAATTATTATGTTTATATAATTCGTATTTTTATCTGTTTATCTGAAGGGGACCAAAAAAAAAAAAATCATTTACCGCTTATTTCATGTGAGCAAACATGCTATTCCTTTGATTAATCCGAAATATTTTGGATATTTGTGTGAAACAATTTTACTATCTGTAGTTTGGAAGGTAAACTTTTTCAGATATGCAAATATGAGGAAGTTTCCTCTGAAAGGGGTTTTGCAAGACAATCCTCTATCAGTCAGATCCTTAAAAGATAAGCATTGCTGTCTTGCTTGGATACAGATTGTTGTTTGTTTCAGAATGTCGGTTACTTTCATCTTAGATAAAGGGCCATATGATCGCTAAATATGTAACATATTTAGTATTAACTAGTGTGCAACATAAGGATCTTGCAAAGCTGCATCCACGTTTAACCATCATATTTACGAGTGGTCATTCCCAACATTGGTATCTATGGGGTTTATCACTTTATTCTTCGAATAAAACAGAACGTCGTTTGAGCCATTCCTTGCCGATTCATTGTACTTATTTCCTCACAAGCATGTGTTGCCTTCGCTTGTTGTCAATTATACCGTACTTTACTTCGTACTTTTGTTGAAAACACGCTTAATCTACCCGGTCTCTTTGCACATGACAGACAAGTATAAAAGATGATGGTTAACTTATTGGTTTTATCATTTTGTGTTTATATAGCAGTTTTTTCACATAAATTGTATTTCAAAATTATTATTAATATAATAAACCTTTGTATTTGTAGGTGTCGAAAGTAGTTTTGCCGGAATAGGGACGTATTCAAGCGTCTAAATTGTCCCTCTTGTGATTATTCTGCAACCTATCCCAGCAAATTGAGAAGACACATGGTGATTCACACAGGAGAGCGTCCTTTCAAGTGTCCAACGTGTGGCAAAGGTTTTACTCAAAGTTGCAGTTTGAAGTACCATATGTACGTTCACACGAAAGAGAAAAATCGACAGAATGCTAATTTTCCAGAAAATTATTTTATCTAAAAAAACATCTACAAAAAGTGTATAATTTATTTGTGGGGAGATTTTATTTTTTGTGTGCTGTATAATATTCTTATACATTAAGAATATATTACAGCCACCTTTCGTATTACCTTTTGTAAGAATAAGTAATAATTAAAGAAACTTCGGCAATGCAGACAATTTGAAGACACACGTGACGATTCATTGAAGAGAACGTCCCTTCACACATGCTGCAAAGTTTGTTTTCAAAGCCTCAATATGTGATAGTTCACACATAAGCGAGAGCTCTGCAGAATTGCAGTGCTTCAGAAAAAGAATTTTTAGTTAACAAGACAATAAAAAAGGCGTATGCTTATTTTTTCTAAACGTTTTTATTCTGCAGTTTTTGCTGTCTTCTTAGACATGAACGTCACGAAAAAGCGGCTTTAACTTTTAATATTTAGGATTAAATGTAGATCAATTTACTCTTTTGATATTTTCTGTATTAGTTTAGCAAAATTATTATTTGATGTAAAATTACAATTGTGAAATTTTTTATTTTAGATATTTTTTAAATTTTAAGGTTTTACTGTAATAATTGTCATGTCTTCTCATTTTATTGTTATATCTTTTTGGTACGTTCTTTTGATAAAATTACAAGTTTATTTTAAAAGTTTTATGTATGAAATTTTGTTGTATCCCATGGTAATTTTTAGTTTGTTTGTTAATATATAAACATTTTATGTTATTTAAAACGAAAATGAGTTTAAGATGTTGAAATCTCCATCTTTGTTTACATCATTATTATTGCTGCTTCCTTGTAATTCAGGAATGTAACAAAATTTAAAAATTAATTTACGAACCATAGTTATTTCTAACCCAAATTTAAAAATAAAATCTTCGATGTGAATTTTATGACGAATTTTGCAAAACGTTTCTTTTTTGTTATCAGTGGATTTATTCTTGTAGTCTTGTGACATATAATATTTAAATAAATTCAAATATTACCCCCCCCTCCTCCAAAAAAAAAAAAAGAATAAAAATTTTAATGACACGATCTGATTTACAGGTTACCCATAAATTTTAGAATTTAATTTAAGAACAAAACGCACAACAGCATTCTTAAAAATTAAAAGAAACTATAGAATTCCAAACGATTTCCTCTTCTTGAAAAACTCATTTTCCCTTTGAAATAAAATTGTTTTTCCTTTCACCAGACTGATCTTGTAAAGCATGAGTACAACATTTATTTTATCTGAATTATTTTTTCACTGAATTGTTTAAGAATTACTCATTTTAATAATTGAAGAAAACATTCAATCTTTATAGAGAACGTTCCTTTAAAATGTTCTTTAAATGGTAAAATTTTCTTTTTAAATGTCAGCTCGATTCTCATTTGGTAATTCATAGAAAAGAGTAGTTACAAAATGAATTAGTTTTGTTATAATTAGAAACAAGTGCAAATTGTAATAAGTAATTATTAGTAATAAAATTTAAATTATTGTAAATATTTTCCGTGTTTAAATATTTGTGATTTTATAAATAAAAAGAAACTGATGAATTTTTTTTTGTTTGAATATAATTAAAAAAATAAGGCTTTTATATATTTAATGATTAAATTTTTTTATATAATTCGCATGTTTACCTGAAGGTTACCTTTTAGAAATCATTTTCCATGCAATTTCTTATCTAATCCGAAATATTTTTGAGCAATTTTTTCCTTAAACATTTTTACGATCTTTTAGTTTGGAAGGTGAACTTTCTCGATAGTTGTCAAAGAAAATTGAGATACCTTACCAATAGTTCAGTTGCGATATGACATACAAGCAGGCGAATTTTTGATTCCTCCCTATCTTGTGACAGTCTTTACTTTCAGAAACGCCAAGACATACGACAACCTGTGTAAACGTTTCTTTACAGATAGTTTAGTTTCTTTGTAAAGGTTTGTGATAAGCAAATATGGAGCTGTTTCTTCTGAAAATGTTCTTATAAGAAAATCTTCTATCAATCAGATCCTTAAAAGATTAAAATTCTGGGTACATTGCTGTTTTGCTTGGATACAGAAATATGTTGAAAAAATGTAAACAATATATATATACAGAAATATGTTGTTTGTTTTGAAATGTTGGTTACTTTCATCTGAGATAAATGGCCATTTGTTCGCCAGATATGTAACATATTTAGTATTAACTAGTGTGCAACATGAGAAGCTTGCAACGCTGCACCCACGTTTAACCATCATACTTTCGAGTGATCATTCCCACAATTGGTGTCTGTGGGGTTACCACTTTATTCTTCGAATACAACTGAAAGTCATTTGAGCTATTCCTTACCGATTCATCGTGCTTATTTCCGTCACAAGCATTCGTTGCCTTCGCTTATTGGCTTTTCAACCGTACTGTGCTAGTATGGAAATTATCTACCTGGCTACTTTGCGCTAGATAGACAAATATCAAAGATGAAGGGTAACTTATTAGTTTTATCATTTCGTATTTATATAACAGTTTTTCACATATATTGTATTTCAAAATTATTATTAATATAATAAAACTTTGTATTTGTAGGTGTAGGTGTCGAAAGTAATTTTGCGTTAATCGGAATGTATTCCAAGCGTCATCCCTGTCCCTCTTGTGATTTTTCTGCAAACTATCCCAGCGAATTGAAAAGACACATGGTGACTCACACAGGAGAACGTCCTTTCAAGTGTCCAACGTGTGGCAAAGCTTTTACTCAAAGAGTCAGTTTGAAGTACCATATGCTTGTTCACATGAAGAGAAAAATCGACAGAATGCTAATGTACCAGAAAATGATTTTATTAAAAGAAACATCTACAAAGGCGTACAATTTATTTTTAGGCAGTTTTTATTTTGTGTGCTGTATTATATTCTTATACATTAAGAATATATTACAGCCACCTTTCAAATTCCCTTTTTATAGTAATAAGTAATAATTAAAGAAACTTCGGCAATGCAGACAATTTGAAGACACACGTGAGGATGCACTGAAGAGAACGTCTCTTCATGAAAGAAGCAGAATTATAATGTTTTGGAAAAGGATTGTAGCTGACGGGACAATCTAAAAAGACGTATGCTTATTTTCTAAACGTATTTTATTGTGCGTTTATTTATTTATTTTTTTTATATATGAACTTCGCGAAAAGGCTGCTTTGGTTTTTAATAGCTATGATTAAATAAAGATCAATTTACTCATTTGGTGTTTTCTTTATTTGTTTAGCGAAATTAATATTTGATGTAAAATTACAGTTTTGAAATTTTTTATTTTAGATATTTTAAAAATGTTGACATTTTACTATACTAATTGTCATAGCTTCTCATTTTACTGTTGTATCTTTTTAGTATTTATTTCTGATAAAATTTCTAGTTTATTTTAAAATTCTATGTATGAAATGTTGTTGTTGTTTTTCATTTTAATTTTTGGTTTTGCTTGTTAATACGATAACTTTTATAAAGTAGCTTTTATGCATTCTCATTAGCTTCTATGTATTCAAAACGTAAAAGGGTTTAAGATGTTTAACACTGTATCTTTGTTTATATCGTTATTATTGCTGCTTTTTGGTAATTCAGAAAAGTAACAAAATTTAAAAATTAATATGCCAGGCATAGTTATTTCTAACCCAAATGTAAAAATAAAATCTTCGATGGGAATTTTATGTCGAATTTTGCAAAACGTTCCTTTTTGTTATCAGTGGAATTATTTTTGTAGTCTTGTGACATATGATACTTAAATAAGTACAAATATTAATCCCTCCTCCCTCCAAAAATATGTTATATACAGAAATGTGTTGTTTGTTTTAGAATGTTGGCTACTTTCATCTAAGATAAATGACCATTTGATCGTCAGATATGTAAAATATATTTAGTATCAACTAGTGTGCAATATGGAGAGTTTGCAATGCTGCAGCCGAGTTTAACCCTCATACTTTTGAATGATCCATCACAGGGATTTTGTTGGGGGTTCACACTTTATTCTTCCAACACGGCGGAAGATCGTTTGAGTCATGATTATTTCAGACACATGATTGCGTTGCCTTTGCTGCTTTGGTCGGCTTTGAAACCTTACTGTACTAGTACGAAAACTATCTACCTGGCTACTTTGAGCTAAATAGACAATTATCAAAGTTGAAGAGTAACTTATTGGTTGTTATCATTTTGTGTTTATATAACAAAGTTTTTCATATATATTGTATTGCAAGCTTATTATTAATATAATAAACTTTCGTATTCGTAGGTGTCGAAAGTAATTTTGCCGGAATTGGGATGTTCTCCAAGCGTCTTCCCTGTCACTCTTGTGCTTTTTCTGCATGCTATCCCAGTGAATTGAAAAGACACGTTAGGATTCACACAGGAGAGCGACCTTTCAAGTGCACTTTTTGCACGAAAACTTTCATCGAGGCAGGCAATCTGAAGACGCACTTGAGAGTTCACACAGGAGAACGCCCTTTCAAGTGTCCAACATGTGGCAAAGGTTTTCTCAAAGCTGCACTTTGAAGAAGCACATGTTAGTTCACATGAAAGAGAAAAATCGTCAGACTACTAATGTTCCAGACAAGGATTTTATCTAAAGAAGCATAGAATTGATTTTTAGACAGATTTTATTTTGTGTGCTTTATTATATTCTTATGCATTAAGAATATATTACAGCAACCTTTCAAGTTCCTTTTTATAAAAATTAAAAAAAATAAAAATAGTTCGACAATGCATACAGTTTGAAGACACGTGAGGATTCATGCAAGAGAACGTTCCTTGAAAGTTTGTTTTCAAAGACTCAATATGGGATAATTCCGATATAAGCAAAAATTCTGCAGACGTCGAATGTTTTAGAACAAGACTAGCTAACGAGACAATCTAAAAAGACATATAGCTATATTTCTAAACGTATTTTATTGTGCGTTTTTTTTTTTTTTTTTTTTCTTCTTCTTTCTTACTGTCTTATACATGAACGTTGCGAAAAGGCTGCTTTCGTTTTTAGTATTTATGATTGAATATTATATTGTTTTTACTCTATTGGTAATTTCTGTATTTGTTAAGCAAAATTAATAATCTAAAATTGCAATGTTGAAATTTTTATTTTAGATGTTTTTAAATTTTGAGGTTTTCTATACTAATTGTAATGGCTTCTCTTTTACTATTGCATCTTTTTAGTGCGTATTTAAGATAAAGTTGCTAGTTTATTTTTAAATTCTATGTATGAAATTTTGCTGTTGTGTCTCATTGTAATTTTTGGTTTGTTTGTTAACACGATGGCTTATATAAACGTTTTATGTATTCAAAACGTAAAAGAATTTAAGATGTTTGACACTCTACTTTGTTTAAATCATTATTATTGCTGCTTTCTGGCAATTCAGAAAAATAACAAAATTTAAGAAAGAATACACGAGGCATAGTTATTTCTAACCCAAATGTAAAAAATAAAATGTGAAATTGTATGACGACTTTGGCAAAATATTCCTTTTTGTTATCATTTGATTTATTCTTGTAGTCTTCTGGCAATATTTATTCTTGCAGTCTTGTGATAAGTACAAACACTTTTTCTAATCGGTTATTCCATATACGGGTAACCCATAAAGTTTAGAATTTAATGTAAGAAAAAACAAATACATAACAGCAATCTTAAAAAAAAAAAAATAATAATAATAAAACTATTGAATATGCAAAGGTTACCTTTTCTCCAAAAAAATCTCGTTTTCACTTTGAAATAAAATTGTCTTTGCTTTTACCAGATGATCTTTAAAAAAAAAAAATAATAATACGTTATTATTTTTTTCTGAATTAGTTTTTTCTCCCAAATTATTTAACAATTGTTCATTTTAATAATTTAAGAAAACATTCAATCTTTATAAAGAACGTTCCTTTAAAATCTTTTTAAATGTCAGCTCGATTCCTATGTGGCAACTTATAGACAAGAGAAGTTACAAAAGAATTAGTCTCGCTATAATTAGAAACAAGTGCAAATTATAATAAATAATTATTAGTAATAAAATATAAAATTTGATAAAAAATTTTTTTTTGTTTGTTTTTAATGTGAATTAAAAAATAAGGCCTTTTTATTTTTAATTATTATTTTTATATAATTCGTATGTTTATCTGTTTACTTGAAAAATTTATTTTTAGAAATCATTATCTCTTATTCTTTTAGAAATCATTATCCATTTACTTCATGTGAGCGAACATGCTATTTCTTCCCATTAATCTGAAATATTTTGGGAATTTTTTGAAAACAATTTTACGATCTTCAGTTTGGAAGGTAAACTTTTCCAATAATCGTCAAAGAAAATTTCAGACACCTTACTAATAATTCAAGCGTGGCGAGGGTTTGATTTCTTCCTAGCTTGAAACAATCTTTGCTTTCAGAAACGCCAAGACATACGACAACTTCTGTAAACATCTCTGGACAGAGAGTTTAGTTTCCTTGTAAAGATTTGTAATATACAAATATGAAGCAGTTTCCTCTGAAAGGGGTCTTGTAAGACAATCTTCTATCAGTCAAATCTTAAAAGATAACCATCGCTGTCTTGCTTGGATATAGAAATGTGTGTTTTTTTTAGAATGTTGGCTGCTGTCGTCTGAGATAAATGGCCATTAAGTCACCAGATATGTAGCATAATTAATATTATTTAGTGTGCATCATGAGAGGCTTGCAACACTGCACCACGCTTAACATCATACTTCTGAATGATCCTTCCCAGGGATGGTGTCTGGAGTTCACGCTTTATTCTGCGAACGCAACGGAAGATCGTTGAGTCATTCCTACAGATTCATCATGATTATTCCAGGAACAGGCATGCGTTGCCTTTGCTTGCCGGCTTTTCAACCGTACTGCACTAGTACGGAAACTATCTACCTGACTACTTTGAGCTAGATAGGCAAATATCAAAGATGAAGGGTAACTTGTTGGTTATTATCATTTTGTGTTTATAAAAGTTTTCCTTTATATTGTATGTACAAACTTATGATTAAAATGTTAAACTATATATATATATATATATTTTTTGTATTTATAGGTGTCGAAAGTAATTTTTGCGATAATCGGAATGTACTCAAGCGTCATCACTGTCCCTCTTGTAATTTTTCTGCATCTATCCCAGCGAATTGAAAAGACACATTAGAGTTCACACAGGAGAACGGCCTTTCAAGTGCACTTTTTGCACGAAAACTTTCATCGATACAGGCAATTTGAAGACTCATTTGAGAGTTCACACAGGAGAACGTCCTTTCAAGTGTCCAACGTGTGGCAAAGGTTTTACTCAAAGCAATAGTATGAAGTATCATATGTTTGTTCACACGAAAGGAAAATGCCTGCAAACTGCCAAACTTCAGAAAATTACTTTAGCTAAAGAAAGATCTAAAAAAAAAAAGCGTATATTTATTTTTTCTAAACTTATTTTATTCTGCTGTTTTTACTGTCTTATATATCAACATTCCTTAAAAATGGTCCTTGGTTTTTGATAATTATTATTCAATATTGATCAATTTACTGTTTTGGTACTTTCTGCATTTTTTTATCAAAATAATTATTCGATGTAAAAATACAATTGAAAAATTTTCATTTTAGATATTGTTGTAAATTTTAAGGTTTTATTATTATAGTAATTGTCAAGCCTTGCTATTTTTACTGTTACAGAGTTTCTTTTAGTGTGTTTTATGTTAAAATTACTAAAAGAAAATTTATTTTTAGTAATAGTTTGTTTTTAAATTATATGTAGAAATTCTGTTGTAATGGGCCATTGTACTTTTGTGTGTTAACACAATAGATATATAATTTTCTTATGTAACTTTTTAACGTAGAGTAACTTTTTTTTTCTACTTAACTTCAAAATTATAAGTTAATTTTAAAGTAGTATATTCGAAATTTTGTTGTGTCTCATTGTAATGTAGTGTTTATTTGTTAAATACAATAACTTTTATAAGAATTTTATGTATTCAAAAAGGATGAGAGTTTATAATCAATCGATGTTTATTTTCAAGCCAAACGAAAAAATAAAAACGCCAAGGGGAGTTTTATGACAACTGTTCTAAAAGGTGTTTGACATCTGATTTATTTCTGTAGTTTCTTGGCGACAAATCACACAACACATAAATATGACGTTTAAAAGGCGTACTAACGTGAAATGTTGTTAAATGTGTCACAAAGAAAAATTCTAAATTCGTTCTATTAAATTGTCATCAAAATTATTTGGGCATCGCAACTATAACATTAAAATGCTTTTATCATGTTTCAACAAATGCAAACATTTTCACAAAAAATAAATACAAATGTTCTGTATTTTTTTTTTTAATACTGCAAGAATTATGTTTGAAATTTGAAAATTTTTAAGCCTCATCTGCATCTGTTATGTAGTTATTTTTTCGATGAGGATCACTCATGTGAAATTATTATTTTTTTTTTTGAAAGCCCTCCTGAAGAAACACATTTGAACTTAATATTAAGAACATATTTTAAATAATTCTTTATGTGTTAAAATTATCTTTCAAACAGCAATTTGAATTCCTTTTGGCGAATCATAAAAAGTTATTCAAAAATTATTAAGTATTGCTGAAAACTGATTGTAATTTATCAGACATGCATAAATTGTGCTTTCAGTGTTAAAATGTCTACCAACTACTTCTTTAAAATTAGACTAAAGTTCATGTCAATTTTTGTTCGTATGTCAAAACTTTTACGAAACATATCATCTGATGACTTATATTCGAAATAAATTTTTTTTTTTTTAAATCTTTAGAGGAAATTTAGACTATAATGAAAGAGTAAATACAAGATCATGTTTCTGCTTGTGTTGAAGAATATGGATTTGTTATTGTGTTTAAAATTAAAATGATTGATCTTTCTGTTCTTTCACATGTCGTAGATACTGCAACACACTTTGTTCGCTGTTTGAAAAATTTTAATGTAACCTTCATTCTTTGTAGAGAACATTTTAAAATATTCTTTATATGGTAAAATTTCTCAACAAATGGCAGCTTCACATTTGTGCAAATCACTCTCAATATCTCGTAGAACAGAGTAGTTCCAAAACTATTAGTCTTGCTATAAAGTGATTGAATCAAAATTAATATCAAATTATTTTATGTATTTTCAGTGTATAAATGTTTTCTGTTTTATAAAAAAAAAATTTGGTAAAAGTAACTCCTGGGTTTTTTTTTGTTTTTTTTAAATAGGAAAAAACAAAAAATATTATTTTTTTTGAGTGTGTAGAATAATTTGTATGTTAATTTGTTTCCGTGAAAGAGACCTATTAGAAACCATTTTCTCCTATTGAATGTGAGCAAATATGCTGGTTTTTTTTTTTTTTTATTAATCAAAGATGATGATATTTGTTTATTTATTTTTATGATCCTTAATTCGGAAAATAAACTTTTCCTAATTTTTGTAATTAATCAATGGAAAATACCAGAAATTTTCTAAAAATAATCTAGTTATAAATTGTTATTCTTTTTTAATTATGTAATGAATGCTTCTGTCTTAACATTCTATTATATTGTTCTTTTGAAAATATGTTACCAGTAAGTGTCAGGCTGTTAACGGCTAGGCCTTTAATTAGACTGTGTGCTCTTTCAACACACCTAAAAATACTATTTGCATTGGATATTCGTCAAATTGTTCGCGTAATATTTTCACCCGTCAGAGCACAAATGATAATCTTTCCAATCATATTCAATGAAAATGGACTGAACATAATCGTGGCCGACTTACGATGTAAAATTGGCCACCTTCATTTATAAGAGAGAACTTGTATAGAGTATGAAGTTTTCCTACAGAAGATGCCACAAGATTTGTTTGCAAAAGAAGCAAAGGATTCATTTTAAAAATATTTCCAGCATTTCATTTCTAAATGGAACCCTTTTGGATTGGCAAATTTTTCTCTTTCCGGAAGAACATTTGAAGCTTGCATTTTCGCGCCCATTCCTGCATAGAAGTAAATTATTTGTTAATTTTCGGAATGTGCTTTCTCAGTTGGGTACTGTGCTTCTTTTAACTCAATAAAAAATAAATATTAAAGATGAACAATTGCATTTTTTTTATCGTGTAATCATGTTTTTAGTCTAATTAAAAATAAATTTGTCTATCAATTATGTGATATGTCAATTTATTATATTTTAATTTTTTTTTTTAAATTAAATATAATTTTATTTTATGTGACGAATTCTATACTTTGTTACATGTTAAAAAATTTTAAATATATAAAAATTGTCTTTTTTTATATTTACAGCTATAGTCGGAAGTGATTTTGCTTTTATACCGAAACACCCAAGGAAACATCCCTGTCCCTCTTGTGATTTCTCTGCACCCTATCCCAGCGAATTGAAAAGACACTTGAGAGTTCACACAGGAGAACGTCCTTTCAAGTGTCCGATATGCGGCAAAGGTTTTACTCAAAGCACCAGTATGAAGTACCATATGGTCGTTCACATGAAAGAGAAAAATCGACAGAATGCTGATGTTCCAGAAAATTATTTTAGCTAAAAAAACATCTAAAAGCATATGATTTATTTTTTCAGGATTTTATTTTTGCGTGCTGTATAATATTCTTATACAATAAGAATATATTACAGCCACCTTTCAAATTCCCCTTTTGTAAGAATAAGTAATAATTAAAGAAAATTCGGCAATGCAGACAATTTGAAGACACGTGAGGATGCACTGAAGAGAACGTCTCTTCAAACATGCTACAAAAAGATTGTTTTCAACTCTTCAGTATGTGATAGTTCCCATATAAGCGAAAGCTCTGCGGAATTATAATGCTTTAGAAAGGACTTTTAGCATAATAGCCTCATAGAATGCTTCGGTTCCAGAAGAAGATTTTAGTGGAGAAGTATCGAGAAAAGTGTGGAATTATTTTATTGACCTATTTTATTTCGTATGCCACATCATTCTTGTACATAAAAGCTACACAAAGAGTGACCTTGCAAATGTCCTTGTGCGAAAAGCTTCATTAATGCGAGGAATTGAAAGGCACAGCAGCGACATCTAAGGACCAAAGGTCATCTTTTAAGGATCAAAACAGTTGCAGAAAGAGTGTGGAAGGAATATGGTGGTTCCCATAAAAGCGAAAGTCTCGCAAATATATAATGTTCCAGAAAATAATTATAACTAAAGAGATATTTAAAAAGCGTATACTCATTTTTTTTAAAACTATTTTGTTCTCATATTATGATTAAATGTGGATAAAATTTATTCTTTTTTAAATTTTCTGTATTTGTTCAGCAAAAATTATTATTGGATGTAAAATTTAATTTTAAAATTTTTAGTTTTTGTTATAGTAATTATCATGGCCTTATATTTTTGAGAATTTTGTTTTATGTAATTTCATTAAAATCACAATTTAATTTTTTAAGTAGCATGTACGAAATTTTGTTGTAGTATCCCCGATATGCTTTTATGTTTGTTTGTATGTTAATACAATAGCTTGTTGTGTATTCAAAAAAAAAAAAAGTTAAAAATTCAAGATATATTATACGAAATTTTTAGTCTTATTATCACTGCTTTGTTTAAGTTCCAAAAACAACAGTAAAAATTTAAACAAAAAATTGTAAAATAAAATTGTCTCCAAGTCCAAAAGAAAAATTATCACCAACGAGAAGTTTTATGATGACAGCTGTCCCTTGAAACCTTGTCCAATTTTTCAAACCTTTCCTTCTAATAGCTCACACTCTGCCTGTATATATCTTGTTCAAATTTTCAATCGTTCATAAAATACTTTTTATTCAACCACTCAAGTTCAAATACATTTTTTTGAATTTGTAGTGGATGGCACTTGATATTAATACAGTTTTTAAAATATTAATTCATTAATTAAATTTAATTAATTAATTTTAGTTTTTTTTTTTTTTTTTTAGATTTAAGTTGCATGTATATAATAATAATAGATGGCACCAGATAAACTTAAAAAAAAAATGAATGAAAATTATTTACAAAGAACTTTTCTGCAATATAGTGAAAAAAAAAAAAAAAAGTAGGAATTGACTTTTAAATTTTTTTTATATATATATTATTTGTTCTATTATCAGTTCATTTAATCCGTAGTTTTTAATCACATTTAGGCTTAAATGTGATGCCTATGTGATGAAGATGACTCGATTGAAAACAAATTTACCGCTTTGTTAAATTATTCTAATAATTTGTTAATTTATTAATTATTATTACAGCTTTATTAAATATTCACCAAAACAGTTATTCGTGTTTACTTTTTAATGTCCTTTTTTATACTTAAGTTTGTGCAAAAACTTTCTTAAGTAATAATATTTGTATTTTTCTTTTCGTAGGTACTGCAACGAATCTTTTTTACAGTTTGAAAATTTTTTAGAAAGCTTTAAACCATTATTAAGAAAATTCATGTAAAATGTTTTTGAAAAACGTAAAATTTTGTAAAATGTTTTTAATATTAAAACTTGTTTTTGAAGTACTTTTTAGTGTTTGTTTAAAAATATGTTGAATTGCTGGTTAGAAAGCTTTTGGTCATGTTGTAAAGTTTTTTTTACAAAAAAGTTCCTTCTGATAATTTACATCAGAAAAAAAAAAAAAAAATTCAAACTTTATTGAAAGATTAAGATGAAAGGCATCTTTTGATTTTTGTAGATTAAGATGGATTTAGCATTGTACTTGAAATTAAAATGGTAATTGTAATGTAACCATGGCACAGAATGGCAATTGTGTATCCATTTTAATAAAATTTAGCTCACATATTTTTCTTTTTAAGTTTATAAATGATTATACTTAACTTAAATTATACGTATTTAAAAAATTGAATGAGAAATCTTGTGCGATTTTAATTTAAATAAATAACAATTTATTTTCTGTGTATATATATATGTTCGTTGTTTTATAATAAACAAAATTTTTCTTATAAGAAACTTCTCTTTTGTTTAAATTTAACTTGGATGTTTGTTCTCTTAAGAAGCCATGCATTCCGATTTTCGGACACCTCATATGTTTTTTCTAATAGCTTTACGATTATTCATACTTAAGACAATTTTCTTGATTGATATAAATAGCAATTTTCTTAATTAATTATTTTCTTGACTCATTAACAAAAAAAAAAAAGTCCTGAAGAAATTTTTTCCAATGTCTTAATCAAAAATTGCTTTTGTTTATTTTCAATTCATATACTGAGTGCTTCTGTCTGAATGGTTTGTTGTATTGTTTTGTCATTAATTTTTGAATATGTTATCGGCAAATGTCCATTTGTTGACATCAACGCCATTACATTGTGTGTTCTTCGATGTACATTTTCATATACATTATTCATTCGTATTATTATAAAAGCATTATTAATGATCACTGATATGTTTATTTCTTATCCCACTTGGTTGACAGCAATATCATCTAGATAAGGTTCACGAACCCGTGTGTTCTTTGAAAAGAGGGAGGGGGGGCAGTTTCTGTTCTGATGGAGCACCCTTAGGTAGAAGTCTGACTTGGTTCCGTGTCGCTGGAGGTTTTTAATGGAAACTACCCCGCATGTATGCATCGTATAGGAGAAAACCAGAAAAACTCCCACCAAGTTGTCCGACTGACGAGGCAAGATGTTGAACATCCCAAACGCCATCGATTCTCTCGTTTTTGAAACAGTGTCTACGACAAAGCCATTAGCGGATTGAACCTCCACCCTAATGCCCACCAGTGGCGCGCGTTGCCATTGAGCCACGAATCGGGCAGAGTAATGTATAAATTTCTCAAAACAGCAGTGTGAATATTCGCGTGGTAGTTCACATAAGGGGACAAATCTTCCAGAAAATGACTTTGCAATACGCAAATGCCGAGTAATTAAACTGTGAAATTTCTCTTGTAAGACCTTGTACCAATCAGGTCTCTGAATATTTAAAGTTCTATGTGCGATGCTCTCTTTTTTCGGACAGATGTATATATTTATTTCAGAATATGGGTTACTTTCATCTGAATTCATTTGCCATTAGAACGAGCGATATGTTGCACATTAAGTGTTACCCAGGATTCACCACGAGGGGCCTGCACACTCCACTCACATTTTACAAGCATAATTTTGTATGTACACACTCCAGACATGGTATCTGAAAAGTTCACACTCTTTTTTTTTTTCATATAAGACAGCAAAGCATTTTCATATTTAAATTTAATTTTATGTGTCCAATATTTTATTTCATGTGGGTGTGCAGAAGATCTACCTCCCCGTGGTGCACCTGGTAACACTTTTAGTGGCTAAAAGATCTGCAACTTGGCATTATTGTTAGATTAATGAACTCTGTCTCAGCATGTTTGGTTGTATTATTTTTTGTTGTTGTATGTTTTTTTTTTTCCCCTCCCTCGTTTTTTTTTTTTTTTTTTTTTTTTTGCTGTAACTGTTCATAATCTGCCATTGGAAATAATAAAAAAATATATGGATAGATATATATATATACTTTATTTCATGTTGTTTTTTATAATTACTAAAACAATTACTTAACAATGTTTTTAAATTTATAGCTGTTGGAATTAACTTTGAGGGAATTGGGATATACTCCAAGCATCACCACTCTTTTGATCGTCTCTCATCTGATTGCTCTACATCCCGTTCCAGCGAATTGAAAAGAAGCACTGGAGATCGACCTTTCAAGTGCACTTATTGCACGAAAAGCTTCAGTAACACTGGAAATTTGAACACGCACTTGAGATTCCACACTGGAGATCGACCTTTCAAGTGCGTCTTTTGCACGAAAAGCTTCATTAATACAAGCAATTTGAAGACTCACATGAGGATTCATACAGGAGAACGTCCCTTCAAGTGTCCGACATGCGGCAAAGGATTTTCTCAAAGCAGTGGCATGAAGAACCATATGATAGTTCACATGAAAGAAAAGCTCTGCAAAGTGCTAGTGTTCCAGAAAATTATTTTAGTTAAAGAGGCATTTAAAGAAACGTATTCTTATTTTTTTTAGATGTATTTTGATATATTTTTATACATCAGTGTCATGAAATGGCGAGTTTAGTTTTTAGTAATTATTAATAAACATAGATCAATTTACTTAGTCCCTTCTGTATTTGTTTAGCAAAATAATGTTTTGATGTAAAATTTCAGTTTTTGTTATAGTGCTTGTCGTGATTTTTCATTGCAGTATTAAAGACTAACAATTTAATATTTAACATTAAAGTTACACGTTAATCTTTAAGGTAGTATGTGCGAAATGTTTTTGAAATGTCTCATTGTAGTTTTGTGTCGTAGTTTGTTTTTAGTACAATATCATTTATAAGCTTTCCATGCATTGATTTATAAGCTTTTCAAGAATTCGAAATATGTAATCCTGAATCATTATTAATCTTATTATAGTTAATTGCTGCTTTGTCTCTGTTCAGAAAGAAATTTAAAAGTAATATTTGAAGTAAAATTATTCCCAAGTAAATATATGTACAGGGTAGTTTTACTACAGCCGTTTCACAATATGATTTTTCGTTAAAAAAAAAAGATAATAATAGTGATAATAGCCGAAGTGACGTCACTTCTTGTTCAAAATTTGTTGCTATGGCAACTGGATCAAAAATGGTAAGTTAAGATGCAATAAGTGCAAACACTCTTTAAAAAATACATACTACTTCTTTTTCTTAGATGTCCTAATAAGTGTTTTTCTTTTTTTCTGTGTTCATTTTAATATGACATCCTCATGTGAATAATTATGTATTAAGTAACATTTGAACTCATTACTGAGAAAGTATTTTTGAAATATTCTTTGCATATGCACCTCAATTATCTGTTTTGTAACTCATAAAAAGTGACGTTGATTAATCTTGCTGAAAAATGATTGTATTTTGCAAGGCATACATAAATTGTGCTTTCAGTGTTAAAATGTTTTTAAACTGTTTTTCGGTGCCTGTTTAAAAATGCACTAATGTCCTTTTTGTCAATATTTGTTCGTCTTTCAAAGCTTTCCACTGAAAACATCCTTTGGTTTGGTTTTCAAAAACATCCTTTGGTCATAAACTAAATAAAAAGTTCAAAGAAAGATGGAAGGTCAAGAAAAGGATGTGTTTCGGCTTTTGTTGCTAAAAATGGATCTGGCATTGTGTTTACAATTAAAATAATTAATATTTATGTTCCTTTGCATTTATTTTGATAATGTGGGGATTTGTGTTTGTAATATTAATATAAAATGTAATTTAAATTATGTATTTGTTTTGAAAAAAAAAAAAAAAAGAAAGAGTGTTTCAATGTCAATTTACGTAAATTGCAAGTTTTTTTCTTTCTATTTTTTGTGTATAAATATTTTTTTATTAATAAAAGAAAATAACTATATATAAAAAGATAATTTTTTTTGTTTTATTGTATCTCAGATGCTTGTTTCCCTTTAGAATCCATTTTCCCACTCCTTCATATGAGCAAGCATGATATTGCTTTAGATTAAATTAAAATTCCGATTTTAGCAGATTTGCCCATTTCCTGGCATTGCCCTTCGTTTGTTAGTGTTGCGAGTTTTGAAATAACCTCCTATCCACAAAGCTACTCCGCACTAGATGTAAAATTATTAAAGATTACAAAAAGCATTTTTGTTTATATTTATTTTATTTATATAAAATAAGTGCAAAAATGTAATAATAATAAAAAAATATATTAATTATAGTATAATATTTTTTTCATAATAATGAATATAAATAATAATGATGAATAAATATTTGCATAAAATTATCAAATAATAATGAATAAATATTTGCAAATTATATTTGTCTATAAATTATGTGGTATTTTTGAATGTAAATTTATTAAATTTTTTAATTGTTTATGAATTTTATTTTAGACGACAAATGTTTTACTCTATGTTGTAGCTCAAAATTTATCATTACATTAAAATTCTTTAATTACATCTACACAAATAACTGCCGGACTCGCGGTTCAGTGGCAACACGGTGAACTGGTGAGCATTAGGGCGGAGGTTCAATTTGCTGGCGTTTGGTTTGTTGTAGACACTGTTTCAAACAACGAGGAGAATCGATGGCGTTTATGATGTTCAGCATCTTCCCTTGTGAGTCGGACTACCTGGTGGGAATTTTTTTCTCATGTGGGGTAGTTCCCCCTAAAAGTCTTCCCAGAAGGCACTGTCCTCCTTCTTCAGCGTCACGGAGCCAAGTCAGTCTTTTACCTATGGGTCCTCCATCACAACAAAATCTGCCCTCCCTTTTCCTTCCTTCCTTCCATGAGACCACAGATTCATGGACGGAACCCAGCGAATAAAAAAATTCTTGAGCCTTCACTTCGAGAAACGTCTCTTCAAATATTCGTCATGCGGCCACTGCATTTCTCAAAACTGTAACATGAAGAACTTCATGGTAGCCCACGTAACTGGGAAAGCTTCGCAGAATGATAATAGAGAGTTTTTGCATACCGTACTTTAAACATACGGTATTTCTTTCTCCCTAGCTCGCATACTCACAGGAAACATTATTACAGATACGCATGCGCAACTTCGTATGAGCATGCGCGCTAGGGGAAAAAAAATACCGTATTTTTAAAGTACGGTATGCAAAAACTCTTAGGTTCCAGAAAATAATTTGTATCTAAAAACATCCCAAGAAACGTATACTTAATTTTTAAAAACATGTTTCATTCTGGTATTTTTTCTCCATTAACATCGTGAAAAAGTGGTCATGGTTTTTAATAACTATGACTTTATGTTGATTAATTTACTGTTTTGGTGTTAGTCCAGCAAAATTGTGATTTGATGTAAAAATTTTTTTAGTGTTTTTTTTTTTTCCCCCAGTTTTTATTATTGTAACTATCATGTTTTTAATTTATTTTTAAATGTTATTTTATTTTCTGATTGAGAATAATTTTTAGTACGTAATATTAAAATGACTAATTTTAAAACATTGTGTGTGGCATTTTATTGCAGCATTTTATTATAATATTTGAATTGGTTTGAGTATTAGTACAATTGCTATTATAAGATTTTATGTATTCAAAAAAAAAAAAAAAAAAAGTTAAGAATTAAAAATTTGTAATACTCAATATTTATATTATTATTATTATTGCGTCTTTGTTTCAGTGTAAAAACAATTTTTTTTTACAAAGTATATGCTAAATAAAATTTTCCCCAAGCAGAATCGCTGGGGGAGTTTTCCTGTAAATGTAATTTATATACACAGTCCAGTCACATTAATGTGACCACCACCTACTTTCTACGTCAACGGGAAATAACCAATCACAAAAGGCAGGTGGCAGCACATTGCAGTGGAGTGTATAGAAAGAATTCCACTTAATACCACATTACCACTTAAAGCCAGAATATACAAGAGTGTATATTCGGGCTTTGACAGGTGGTCACATTAATGTGACTGGACTGTGTATAATTAAATTTTATACACCTTACCAATATTATATGTATGTTATTTCAAAAGTGTTATTAATATACTAAAACTGTCATATTTTTTTTTTATTTATAGTTCCTGATAGAAACTTAGAAGGAATTGGGAACTACTCCGGGCGCCATCACCATGCTGATTCTGTGTATTCTACACCCTTTTCCAGTGAATTGAAAGGAAACAATGGAAAGAGGCCTTTCACGTGCAAATTTTGTAGGAAAAGCTTCCTTAATAAAGGCAATCTGAACACACATTTGAGGATTCATACAGGAGATCGTCCCTTCAAGTGCGATGTTTGTGCGCAAAGCTTCATTAGTGCGAGCAATTTGAATGCACACTTAAGAATTCACACAGGAGAACGTCCCTTCAAGTGTTCGTGGTGCGGCAAAGGTTTCTCTCAACGTGGAAACATGCAGAGCCATGCGATAGTTCACATAAAAGAAAAACCCTGCAAAGTGCCAATATTCCAGAGAATGATTTCAACTAAAGTCACATATAAGTATGTATATTTACTACTGTGCCCAAAAAGTAAGATCAATTATTATTTTTTTTTTTTCAAAAATTCTTTATTTATTCTTCCAAATTTATTTCATCGCCTTCAAAGTAATCTCCTCGGACACAATGCACTTATGTCAACTTTTTCCAATCCTTAATGCATGCTAAGAAGTCATCGGCAGGGATGGCCTTCGAAGCGGGTGGCAATTCTCGTTGAATCTCTTCAATCGACTCAAAACGGTGTCCCCGGAGTGGTCTTTTGAGTTTAGGAAATAGCCAGAAGTCTCACGATGTGAATACGGTGGTTATGAAACGATATGGGTTGCATTTTTGGCGAAAAGTCACGAAGAATCAATGTAGTTGAGCCAGCGCAGTGCTTTCAGTCCAATAGAGATTTATCGCGTTTGAGGCCCAAAATGGAATTGACGGATCCTTTTGAAATTCCAACATCATAAGCAAGGTTTCTAATTGTAAATCGACGGTTTGCAAGCACCAAATCTTTAATTTTTGGACGTGAGTTAAGTCGGTTGAGGTTGATGGTCGACCAGACTGGCAGTTCGTCGACCAGAGGCTGAATCTTGGACCTGCCTTGAATCTTTGAACTGTTTATACCACATTTCTTACCGATATAGGAATGCTCACCGAATGCCTTCTGCAACATTCTATACGTTTCCGCAAACAAAATTAAATGCAACTTCTTTGCTCAATTAATTCAGACATTTCAAAAATCGCTGGAATCATTTTTTAGCGTCTCACAAAGCCAAGCATAACTCAAACACTGATGAATATTTTAACGTGAAATTTCACACGGCTGTCAAGGACAGTGCCAGCAACGTAAAAAAAAAAAAAAAAAAAAAAAATTAAAATTCCATAAGCCCCGGGAAATTTAAATTAAAAATTGGTCTTACTTGTTGGACACAGTAGTATATTTTTGGACGGATTTTATTCTATGTGTTTTATATATTCTCATAACATCAGCATTAACGGCAGAGAATGACCTTTCAAGGTAACTAATACGGGCAATTTGATTCCACATTTAAGGATTCACACAATTGGAAAGTAACTTCAGGAAATTTTTTGTACAGAAAGCCCAAGTGAATTTTTTCATACACGCAGTTTGAATGCAAACCTAAACACTTGCACAGAACGTCCTTTCAAGTACCTATCACAGGGATGGGCAAACTACGGCCCGCGGGCCAACTCCATCCCTCCGGAAGGTTCTATCCGGCCCGCGGATAGAATTTTAATTTGCCGGTCAGAGGTAAATTAAAATAAATATATAGCATTTGTCTTTAAACATGCCAAAGTTAGTTTTACAAACCATTATCGAAAATAAGTTTCCCAAATTTAATATCTCACGCCCAGAAAATTAGTGCCATGTTTGCTTCATCTTATATATGTGAACAAGTGTTTTCAACTATGAACCTTAGAAAGAATTATTTCAAAAGTAGACTGACAGATGAGTATTTAGCCTCTTTTCTTAGAATCAGTACATCTCACTTCGAACCTCACTATAAGGAACTTTTAAAAATGAAATCGCAATTTCATTCGTCTCATTAACATATTTAAACTGTAATACTTGTATATTGTTTTTAAAATTTTAGAAAAATTTATCTTGGCCCGTCAAACTTTTTTTTTTTTTGTCGATTTTTGGCCCGCGGACGAAAAAGTTTGCCCATCTCTGATCTATCATGTAGCAATGGGCAACATGAAAAACCACGTTATTTAGAGTGGAAAAGCCCAGCAGAATGCATATGTTACTGAAGACGATTTTAGATAAAGAGATTTTTGAAGAAGCGTGTATTTATTTTTTATTAACATATGTTATTTCTGCATGTTTTACTGTCTTACATATTAACGTTAAGAAAAGGAGGTCATGGTTTTTAATCATTTTGAGTAAATTAAGATCAAATCATTCTTTTAGTGTTTTTCTTTATATATTGAACAAATTTATTATTTGATCTTAAATTGTTAATAAAAAATATTTAAATTTTAAGTATTTCCAAAATTTTTGATTTTTAAAACTTGACTTGTGATTTGAGATGTATGTTCGCTGATGCTGCTTTATCACAATTTACTCAAATGCTGTTTAAAATAATACAGGTAACAGAATTTGACAAAATTGAAAATGAAACCTTTATAAATGAACTACTCTAAATATGACACAAATAATGATTCTTTAATTTTTTTGTTATTCCTAAACCAGCAAACTTAAAAAGCAAAATGTGAAATAAAATTTGCCCCCAAGTCAAAGAAAAAAAAAATCGCCATGGTTAATTTTATGACAATTGTTTCCAAATATGTTTTTTTCGTTATTCGTTTATTTATTTCTGTAGTCCATAAATGCATACTACATTAAGCAAAAAGTATGACTTTAATTAATATAACCGTCAATATTGTTATTATATATGCTGCTAAGACAATTTTACCAAAAGCATTCTTATTTCATAGTTATCAATACAGTTTGGCTTAAGCCGTTCTAAAACCAAAATATCTTTTTTATATTTTAGTAAGAAGGGACTGGGGTCGAGTGGCTGGCGCTCGGTACTACAGGTTTCAGGTTCGAGTCCCAGCGGTGCCATGGGTGTTTGTAATGGTTCGGAATCCACTTAAAACCGTAGGTCCCGGTCTAATGTGATTGTAGAGCGTTGCTGGAGTAATTTCACTCCGCATCCGTAACTTATCTTCAAGCAACACGCACCTCCTGGGTAGTGCTAAGTGAGTAACGTCGGTGCAACTCTTGCTTTAAGGCATCAAAGGCATTTGTCTAAGTGTTTGCCAGCTGTATTAGAAATATATATATATATATATTAACAAGTACAAAAATTATCTTAAGAAAAAATAATGTTTATTGTTATATTATTATTTTCGTTTTATCGTAGAACAGTGCAACAAATTTTGTTCTGGTGTCAAAAATTTTAAATGGAACGTACATTAGTCATTGAGAAAGTCTCTTTGAAATGTTCTTTAAAAGTATTTCCTGCTAATGACACCTCAAATACTAATTTTGTAAATCATGTTGTTTTTTGCCACTAGGTAGACAGCAACATCTAGACCAGGGATGGGCCAACTACGGCCCACCGGAAGGTACTATTCGGCCCGCGGATAGAATTTTAATTTGCCGGTCCGAGGCAAATTAAAAGAAATATATAGCAGTTGTTTCTAAATATGCCAAAGCTAGAGTTTTACAAATCATTATCGAAAGTAAATTTCCAAAATTTAATATCTCACGCCCAGAAAATCAGTGCTTCATCTTATATATGTGGAACAAGTGTTTTCAACTATGAACCTTACAAAGAATTATTTCAGAAGTAGACTGACAGGCGAGCATTTAGTCTCGTTCCTTGATCAGTACATCTCACTTCGAACCTCAATATAAGGAACTTTTAGAAATAAAAAAAATTTCATTCATCTCATTAATATATTTAAATTGTAATACTTGCATATTGTTTTTAAAATTTTAGAAAAATTTATCTTGGCCGACAAATTTTTTTTTTTTTTTTTTTTCAATTTTTGGCCCGCCCCCGAAAAAAAGTTTGCCCATCCCTGATATAGACCAAGTCCATCAGCCTAAGTGGTCTCAAGGAAGGAAAGAAAGAGGGGGAGGCAGCGCTTCTGTTGTGATGGTGCACCTGTAGGTAGAAGTCGGACTTGGCTCCGAGACAGTGACTTTTTATAGGGTAGGGCTATCAGTCCTATGCCCAACGTTCTAAAGCCATATTATACCAGGACTTACGGATTAAAGTGGATTCTGGGCCACTATAAACATCCATGACACCGAGGCCAGAGCGCTATCAGGCCCTCTTCATAAATCATAAGTATCGTTACTAAAGGATTGATTAATATTGATGATTGTAATTTACAATGTATAAATCATGCTTTCAACATTAAAAGTGTTATTAAATAACTTTTAGATTGTTTAAAAATATATTAATAACCTTTTTCAATACTTATTTGTATTTCAAAGTCTTCCAAAAAAAACTTACCTCATGTCTTATATCAGAAAATGAATTTAAAAAATGAAAAATTAGCTTAAAAATTTTCCTGTAAAGAAACAGCAACTTCTGTTAATTAAGATGAATTTGAAATTATATTTTTAATTAAAATGATCATTTTTCTTTTGTATATATTTTAATATTTAATACGTAGATTGATATTTTTAAATTTATTAAAGTTTTTATTTAATTGAAATATATATATATTTCAATTAAAAATTGAATGAGAACTTCAGTGCATTTAAATAAATTCCAAATTAATTCATGTTTTTATGTGCATTTATATTCGTTATTTTATAAATAAAGAATGTTACTGAAATGTCGATTTTTTCCCTTAAGAAACGTTTTACCTTTTATCACATGAGCATGCGTGTTAATTCTTCTGATTTACCTATATTCATTTGAGTTTTATTTCCTCAGTGTTTAATATATGCAGTTTAACATAGAAATTTTTGTTGGAAAGACAAATTTTCTGTTTTCAGGAAATCAAGTGGAAAAATCCTAGAAATGTTAATGAAGTATCCCATTTACTGTACTTTATCTTAAAACCACATAATGAAATTTTCTGTATTAATATTGAGTTAATAGTATGAATATTTTTTTTTTCAGTTTGTTTTAAATATGTTATCGGAAAATGCCAATCTGCTAGCCATGCAATCATTAAACCGTGTACTCTGCGATAGCTATGGAAAGTACCATTAAAGGACACCAATACAAGATGATGATTTAAATATTCAAGTGATGTTTGTTTTCGTAAGTCGTAGGAACAAATATTGGTCGGGTTAATCCGTTAGTCTAATTTAACGGTGATGGGTCTGAAGAAAATCGTGGCCAGCCACCAATTTAAAAACTGGCTGCAATTATTTATTGGTGTGAATCTGGAACATCTAAAAGGTATTCCTTTAGTTGACAAGTTTTGTACATCTGCAACTCCACGTTTTGTCACCACAGAATAAATAGATTTATTTTCAGAATAATTCCTATCTTTCATTTCAGGAATTCGATCTTATTTAATGCCTTTTTTTTTTTTTTTTGTCTGATTATTTTACGGTTTTTGGCCAAAAAAATCATTTTTACATATAAATAGCTATTAAGAATTGGATATTGAATATATATATATATATATTTTAAATTATTATTATTTTTTAATGTGAACTTTTTTTCAACTGACTGTTCTTCCCCTTATTTTTTTTTCCATGTTTCTCTGCTATTTTCTTTCTCTTACTTATTTTTGTTAGCAAAGGATGTAGTACGTTAAACTGCATTTTAAGGCTAGGAAATTTTTATCTGTATGCAATGTTGATGATCCACAGTTGTGCATGTTACTGAATTTACATTGAGAAATCATAACTGGAGACTTGGTCAGAAAGAGTTTTGACCTTGTGAAAATTCCTGTTGAAAAAAAAAAGGCATATTTCCGACATTCTGCAGAAGTCTTGCTTTGAGAAGTTCTATAAAACTCAAGTTAAAAACAATGTCCGAAATATAGCAAAGTTGAGACTGAAAAAATAACTTCTTTGGCTTTAATTTTTCGGAGAAAAAACTAAAAGCTGGTTGAAACTAACGAATTTTTGTGTACTATGTTGGTACATGCATGCCATAGCTCAGTGATGATGTTCGCTAGTTGCTAAATTTACGTCTTCGTATGTAGAAGTTTGCTTTCAGTTATGAGAAAAACTTGACAACAAATATGATAGTTTGTGTAAAACAGTTCGTAATGAGAGTATAGTATAAAGTTTCTGGTTTGCTATGTACAGACAGGGAGTAGTTTCATTTGAAAGTGCTCTTGTTATACAATCTTTATCAACCAATCTAAAGGATAAAAAGTTCTATGTATAGATTTGTCGCTCTACGGTCATTTTGGGCAAACTTTAGCCTAATTAGACCGGGACCTACAGTTTAACGTGGATTCCAAACCATTAACAAATATCCATGCCACCTCCAGGATTCGAACCTGAAGCATTTGGTATCATAAGGCCAGAGCGCTAGTCAATTGGCCATCAGGCCGCTGAAAATTCTAGGTGTAATGCTCTTTTGAGAATGTTTGGTTTTGAATGCCATTCACTTATATCTGAAGCAATATGTCACTAGAACAATCTATAATATGACATTTTTTAAAATTAACAAGCGTGCCACAATTTTTAATTAACATCCCTTATTTATGTTAATTAATAGATTCATATATTCTTTCTCGAGCCCTACGGAAGAGCGATTGGTCCTACAGTTTTTTCGTGCTGATTCCCGAGTATGCGAGACTTGTCGGCTTTTGAGCTGCGCTTTTTATTGATTCGGAAAAGAGTGATTCATTCCCCAGACTATTTGGTGCTGAATAGAAAAACTTTAAAAATTAACCCCAGAATCATGTTGTTTTATTATCGCAGTTTCAGCCCATTAAATATCATTTAATACATTTGTCTATAAATTAGGTGATTTTTATTGAATGTAAATTATTATCATTAAATACTAATGTTAAATGGGCCTAAATGGCCGAGTGGCTAACGCTCTGGCGCTCGATACCACAGGTTTTCGGGTTCGAGTCCCGGCGGTGCCGCGGATGTTTGTAGTGGTTCGAATCCACTTTAAACCGTAGGTCCCGGTCTAATAGGATCGTAGAAGGTTGCGGGGGCATTGTTACCCGCGTCCGTGGCTTATCTTCAAGTTACACGCGCCCCTGGGTAATGCAAAGTGAGTAACGTCTGTGCAGCGCTTGCCTTAAGGCATCCAAGACCAAGTTGTCTAAGTGTTTGCCAGCTGCATTAGAACAAAAAAAAAACATGTTTTATTTTAATGTCGTATTATAAAACTTTTATCAGTATGTGAAAACAATAAGTTTTTTTTATTAATACATATGTATATTTACAGCAATCGTCGAAAGCGGATTTGGTAGGACTGGAAAATACTCCAAGCTTCATCCCTGTCCCTCTTGTGATTTCACTGCATCCTATCCCAGCGATTTGAAAAGGCACATGTTGATTCACACAGGACAGCGTCCCTTCCAAGTGCACATTCTGTACAAAAATATTTCACTCAAGCAGGCAATTTGAAGGCACACTTAAGGACGCATACAGGAGAACGTCCCTTCAAATGTTCGTCATGCGGCAAAGGGTTTTCTCAACGCAGCAACATGAAGATTCACATGTTAGTTCATGTCAGAGAAAGCTCATCTTCCACATAAAAAAATTTTAGCCAAATAGTAGAAGTCTAAAGATGATTATACTGATTTTTCTAAACGTGTATTTTATTCGGTATATATTGTTGTCGTCTTATACATCAACCTTGCGAAAAAGTGGTCTTGATTTTTAATTTTACTTTTTACTTTTAATATTTTTTTTTTTTATTTTATTCTTTAGTGTTTTAAATGAAACCTTTTTATTCAAGAAAATTATTATTTGATCTGAAATTAGAAATATAAATTTTTTAATTTTAAATATTTTTAAACTTTTTTGTGAATAAGCATTGAACTGGTGAACTTTTTGGTAAATAAGAATAATATGTGAAATAAGATTTTCCCCAAGCCACAGAAAAAAGAATTGCAAAACGAAGTTATTTTCAAATATTTCCAAACAGTTTTTTTTTTTCGTTATTAAATCATTTATTTTTATAGTTCAAAAATAAATATACAGTACATTATGCAAAATTGGTAAATTGAGTTAGTATAGCTGACACCATTGCTTTATATTACATGTATTGCTAAAGTAATTTGATCAAAAGTACTCATTTAATTAACAAGACAATTTGCAGAAGCCGCAATATCACCAAAAATATCTTTTTTATACTTCATTAATTACAAATTTTTTTCTTAAAGAATTTTTTTTTTTTTTTATTTTCGTTTTTTCATAGATAGTGCAACAAATGTTGCCCGGAGCATAAAAATTTTAAGAAAACGTTCAATTATTATTAAATAATTGTGCCTTTGATTTAAATGAATTGTCCCTTGTATATTAATTGTCCTTTTGATTAAAATGTTCTCTGTATTTGATATCTTGAATGTCCATGTAGTAACTTTGAAAAAAGAGTAGCTCCAAACATTGATGTAAAGGTATTGTGTTTATTCCAAAAGAGTAGTTCCAAATACTGATGTAAAATTATTATGTTTATTCCAAATATTGATGTGAAGTTATTAGGTTTATTCCAGAAGAGTAATTCCAAATACTAATGTAATATTATTATAATTTACAAGGCATTCAAAAATTGTACTCTCAGTACTAAAGCTATTTATAAATTGTTTTTTAATGGTTTAAAATATATTGACATCCTTTTCTCATGTGTGTGTATTTCAAAGCTTCCCTGAAAACGCTAATCTCTAATTGTATTCAAAAAAAGGAATTAAAAAAAAAATTAAAAGATAATCTTAAAGAAAAATGTATCTTGTTTAAAGAACAGCAAACAAAGGGCCTGTTTCAGCTTCTGTTAATTAAGATGGATTAAAATTAAAAAATAATATTTCTGTTTCTTAATATTTATTTTAATACAACTTAATACATAAATTTATCTTTTGAAGTTTGTTAAATATTATATATAATTAAAAGGATACATATTTGTTTTAGAGAAAATTGAATGAAATTTTCAAGAAGACGTGAACTTAAATAAATTACTAATTATTTTCTCTGTTTTATGTGTATAAAAATTTTCTTTATGAATAAAGAATGTAACTCAGATGTTTTCCTTAAGAAGACTTGTAAAAACACTTTTCCCTGCAACATAAGTTTACATGTGTATATATAAAAGTTTATATATAAGTTAACATATAGTTTATATATATATACTTCACAAAGTGTGTGTATGTGCGCCCGTTTATGCACGGTGGCAATTTACTTGGCAGGAGTATTTCTAACATAAAGCCAAGATCAACTGAAAAAAAGATATTGATTCAGTATTTATTAAGAAATTACCCAATTACTACTGTTACTGTTTATAGACAGGACAATGTAAAAATAAAAACATACTAACTGCTAAATTGCAACCACCTAAATTTTTGTTGTATAAATAAGAAATTTTTTATTGTTATTTTATCAATAAATATGTCCCAGTTTATTCCTAGCCTTTTGTACCTCCGAAGAAGTCGCCAATGTTGCAGCCCAAAGTATATTGCCAATTCATTTAGGTTTTTGTAATTCAGTTCAAGGAATTTTCCACCGTATGTTCGAAATTTGATAGCGATAGGGGTTAATTTAGTAGAGAGAAGCCTTTCTCAGCATGAGATTGGGAGGAACTGTCTGTGCTAAAGAAGAAAGCATCTTCATTCCCAGGATATCCTTGACAACATCCAATCCCCGACAAATGTTCGTCAGTACCTGTTATTTCACGGATTATATCAGTAATTAAAGTCTCAGTTAAAATGTCATTTATCGCAAGCATGCACACTTGATATATTTATTTGTTGATTATCATGCCATCTGTTGAATCTGTTTGAACCATTGGAACTCTGGATAGGCAATTGGCATCGACGTTCTCAATACCTTTCTTGAAAATAACTTCATAGCCAAATGCAGCCAAAAATGTGGCATGTCTAAGTAAATGATCTGAAGTCATTGGAGACAATTTCGTACTGGGATGAAAAATTCTTCTTGGGAGTCGATCATATGTTGCTAATTTAAAGTTTGGAAGCCACTTTAAATGAGCAACATATAATCTATAATCGACTTCTTTTCATCTACCTCATACTTGAGGCAATTGAAAAAGAAGGTTTACTCAAACACAATTACAAGGGCTTCACGATCAAGTTGGGAATAATTTTTTCTCTGCTAGGTTTATAAATCATGATGCAAATGCGATCTGTCTCTCTTGGCTATCAACAATGTGTGGGAGACCGCTTGCGAGACCTACTGGACTTGCATCACATATGATTGATAGTGTTGGCTCGTATGGAGTAAGAGTTTTATCAGTGCCTATTTCCTTTTTCCATTTGTGAAAGCGGTTCCACATTGAGCTGCCCATCGTAATTCCGAGTTCCTTCGAAGGAGTTATCGAAGAGGATATGTAGTTGATAAATTATTCTGCAGGGAACGAGAGTGGTATGTAACTATTCCTAAGAATCAGCGTACTTCTACATTGGTGAAGCAAAGCACTTCCATTATTGCTTTGACTTCCTCTGAACTTTTTGAAATTTTGTTGAATTTCACATATGTCCCAAATATGCTATTCTTTTTGAATAAACGAACATTTATTCTTGTTCAAATAAAGAGCATTCTTCTTCAGTCATTGAAGACAAAATTGGCATTCGGTGAAGTGATTTTTGATATTCGATTTGTTATATCATTTACAATGATGACGCCGAAATAAGACAAAGTTTTGGACAATTCTTGAAAATCCTGGTCTAGAATATGCTTACATTCACTTGGAACAGCCTTGATTCCGATGATAGCCTATTCATCCGATAGGTTCCACGATGAGTTAACGAAGTTTGAATTATACTGCTTGATTCATCTACTTGCACATGAAGATAATCTTGTATAAATCCAAGCAGCTAAAATATCTGGAAACCCTCAAATTGTTGAGAATCTTATTAACTCATCTGATAGGATAGTTTGTATGATAAAATTTTCGTTAACATCAATCTTATAATCAACTCAAAGGTTAAAGTTACCATTAGGTTCTGGAATTATCATCATAGAAGATCTCCAACCACTCCACCACTTATTCCTATTTTCAAAATAATCCTTTGATCTTCCGATGTATCCAGTTTTTATTTACTTTCTCTCGAAAGGCATGTTGCACATCTCTATCTTTGTTGAAGGTTGGTTTACTGTTTGTTCGAAGTTACAATGATACTGAAAAATTTCAGAATAGCTAAAAAGTAATGTCGTTAATGTTATTTATAGATTTTGTTCGAAAATTTACTTGAATTGTGTTTCTTCTTGGAATCATTTTCTTTCGGGTTAATTTCAAAATATCGAATCAAAGTACACGAAATAAAGCATTGTATTCATCTGTAACAATATACAATTCTTCTTGAGATGTTTTCCCATTGTACTATAGCTTTTTCATCTGGTTTGAATATATTTGTGTAAGATCGGAAAAGGTCATCAGAATTTAGAAGATCAATTGAAATGTTTAGTTGGTAGAATTGATCACATGGCATAAAAATAAATCCTAAATCTGAATCCACTTCAATCTTTTTTTCATGACCTTCAATGTTCACAATAATAAAATACTTTTCAGCATTTCATATGTTGAAAAATGTTTACTATCTTGTTCTCACCATAACAATAAAGTATTTTTCTATAATCAATATAATTTATCGAACTTGAATTTATCGCTTGTTTATCCTTTTTCTCGTAGTAGAGTTTTAATGCTTACCTTCTGTAAATGTCTAGTTTTATTTACATGAACTGCAAGGAAGCCTATTTTTCATCACATCTGTAATCTTTGACGAGATGATTATTTCATCCACAACAGAGATAAATATTCTTTATCCCTAATCTTTCAGAGCCAATCTTGGACCGTGAGTTTGAACGGTTGACTCATGATCTGGTTTGATAAATTCACCGAACTGCAGCTTGCTACTAGAATTGGATTGATTTGTGTTCGCCACATCTTGGACTTCAATGTCTTGCAGTTTTGTTTATATTTTATTTAGAGACATTAGTAGTAGAGGACTTCTTTGAAAGTTCGTGACAACTAATTTTGGAAATTTCTAACACTATTACCTTTTGAAATTTCATCGAATGTCGGGTTTTCAGACTGTAAAATTTGCTCTAGAACTGAATTATCACGAACACTATTTACAAAATTGAGCCTGTAGAAATATATCAGCTATTGCCGTCTTACTTTCTCGAGGAGAAATAAATACCCAACTCGTGGCTCAGTGGTAACGTGCCCGCTGGTGACCTTTAGGGCTGAGATTCAATCCGCTGGCGGCATTGTTGTAGATACTGTTTTAAAGACGAGGATACTCGATGGCGTTTGTGATGTTCAGCATCTTGCTTCATTAGTCAGACTACCTGATAGGAGTTTTTCGGGTTTTCCTATATGATACGCAAATACGTGGTAGTTCCACCTAAAGACCCCCGGAAGACACTGCCTCTTTCTTCAGTGACTCGGAGCCAAGTCAGACTTCTACCTACCGGTGTTCCATCACAACAGAAGCTGATCCCTTTCTCTCCATCCAAGTATAGATTACTCATAGAGTGTCCGTCCTAAGGCTTCTGGACACTGAGGATTATTCACAACAATAGGAGAAATAAATTCACAATCTAGTGTTGTAATATAATCAGCAATTACCTGATTCCCAGTTTGATAAATTGATAAGAACTTATGCTGAGACACAAGAATATTTTTGAGTTTCAAATTCAATCATGAGTTCATCATACGTTAGTTTGGTTAGCGTCTTAGCCGAAACCGATGCAGCTAACATATAATTTATTGCATCAATTGAGTTAAAAATCTGAGCACATAATTCGTCATTTACAAACAGTTTTCCATTTCTGAGAAATTTTCGATATTTTGACAATAAAACTCGTAAGATTTTAAAAGGACGAAAACGAAAGCGCCAAATTTGCAGCGGGCGTACCATTTACTGAGTTCCAATGGGGTTTTAAGAACCACTAAAAACTCGCATATCTCTAATTTACACAAATTGAAGTTGCTTAAATTTAAAGAGATAACGCAATTAAAAGAAAAAGAAAAATTTAGAAGAAAATTTCTTGCTGTGAGAACAATTAGAGCGGAAGATCGAAAAAGCTATAGGTACAATTAGGTGGCACCTTTGGCTAGTACAGTGTAGAACATCTGCAAGTCAAAGAAGACCCAAATAATACGAGTTATAGAGTTTTCGACTTACGCTGATTTTGTAAGGAAATATTCGACTTGTAGAGGTTTAGATTCTTTTCTAACTTATTTTGAGTTAGAGAGGTAAAATAAATAAATATTCATGTTACAGAGGTAATAAACATTTTTATTTGCAACTTAAAAGTTATATTGTGTACTGCAATAAAAAATCAAAATAATTCGAAACAACCTTAAAATTAAAAATATTATGTATTAAAAAATCAGTTATTATTATTATTATTATTATTATTTTGCTTTAGGCAATTCGATCGTTCTCTATCTATAGCATTATCTAAGCTGTAAAAGAGCAGATAAATTCATTTTCTTCGAGTTGCTAGTTTGCTGTATGAAATTTCGCTTTTAACATTTAATGCTGTTCTTGCCACTTTGATGGAAACCCATGGAGTGCATGTTATATTATTGGAGTCTTTTATGTCATCTAAATAACTAGTTTCAGTTTTCTGAGCAACTGAATCGATAATTTCGTCATCTGATAATGTGGCAGCAGTAATAACTCCGTCATCGCACGTAACGAAGTCCTCAAAACATATTCCTGTTTCAGATACCGCTGTATCCCATTCTGCAGGAGGCTGGATAGAAATAGCTTCTTCTATTGATGACAATTTAAACCACAGTATACATAACAGTTTTTAATAGTAGTCGCAGTTACATTTCGCCAGCTTTGTCAGCCATTCTCATGGCCTGCAATACATCTATAATAAAATTCTTTTCTTCTTCCGTATTATCCAACATGTTCCTGACTACTTCCTTCTAGTATAAGGACTTGGAGTTTTTAATGATGCCTTGATTCATAGGCTGTAATTTTGATGTGGTATTGGGAAGCAGATATTGGATTTTAATTGTTTTCATTTGTGGAATATCAGTATGTGCCGTACAATTATCAATGAATAATAGAATTTTTTTTTCTTTAGACATTCTTTTGTTAGACATGAGCCAGTTTTTGAAAATTCCAGAAGTCATCCCTGCTTTTGTATTTGCTTCATATTTCAAAGAAGCGATTTACATCTTGAAAAACACTGAGGTTTCTTAGCTTACCGATGACTAATGGTGAGAGTTTTTCTGTACCCGACATGTTTGCTGGAGCAAAATAGTCAAACGTTCCTTGTTATGCTTCCCAACATGACATCGATCATTTTTAAAAGTTAGAGTCTTATCAGGAAGATATTTAAAAAAGAGTCCTGTTTCGTCAGCATTGAAGATATTGTCAGGTTCATAACCGTGTAACAAGCCTTGCAATTCGCTTTTCCATTTGTCACAGGTTTCAATGTTGACACTTGCACTTTCTCCACAAACTTCCTTGATAACAAGTTCATGTCTTGTTTTGAATTTTTGTAGCTGTCCGTTACTGGTAATGATATTAGCCAGTCCCAGTGATTTAGAGACATTTCGACTTTTCTAGTAACAATGGTCCACTGACTGGTTATGTTTTGGTTTCGACACTGCTTAAACCATTTAAGTAAGCACCTCAAGCCGTGAAATTCTGCAATTCGTTGTCTTTTGCAGGACAAACTTTTACAGTTTTCAATTTTTTTTTTCATGATGTCCGATTCGTTTTTTATTATTGTTGCCTGAGTATTCAGTTAGGCCAAATTGTTCAGCAACGTCTTTCTTCTTTTGACAACTCTTTACAGCTTCAAGAACTTCAAAACTTTTCAGCGAGAGTCAAAGTTTTCAGTTTACGTTTCACAGCACTCATTTTTTTTTTTTTAACAATATTATTTGTATATTGTTGTTAAAATAGATGTATTGCAGTAAAACCAAACTACTTCTGATATTTTTGCAATCAACAACAAAAGATTTGCTTCGCTAGAGTTCAAATGAAATCAATAGAAGTAATAAGAATTATAATAAAATATTTCATAGACTTGGTTATTCTATTTACTGTATACTCATACATTATTTTCTAAGAAACAATGACGTGCATTGTCGGCAAATCTTAAAGTCGGTAACTTATTTTTCTTCGATCTGTAGAGGTAATTAGTTTCAAATGATCGAGTTGTAGAGGTTGTAAAAAAGGTTGTAAAATCAAACATTGCTAATGTTCGAGATACAGAGGTCCAATTTTTTTTTTGAATCACGGTGGGAAAATATATACCAAAATGGCTTGTGAAGATTGACTAATTATTTCGACATATAAAGGGTTGAAATTTCTGAATAATGGAGGTTTTGGGGCTTAAAGGGAAGGGAACAAAAATATTTTTCGAGTTTTGGAGGTTTTCGACTTGTCGAGGTTCGACTTAAAGGGGTTCGACTGTATATATCTAGTGCCTTTGGCTGTAATCAGAAATTTATAGAAATAAAAATTATGAAAAATCCACATTGGAGGGCTATAAAAATTTCTACTGATTCACTAAAAATGTTATATTTCAATTAACTTGAAACTATCCTGATGAGATCTCAGATTAGTAAGATTGCGTGGGTGTTATGACAAAAAGAAATTTTTTTTGTAAGTTCGAGAAATAAAATGATCAAGTTTCCTTCCCGAAATCAATGATAAACAAGCCTGAAATGTATTGGAATCATGTGTTATTTTCAGAGGAAAGAAATTTAACATTGTTAGTTCCATTGGGATAATAAAAACTTAATCACATTAACTTAGATGGAACAATAAAAGCATGGTACTGGAAATATAATACTTGTGTGTAGAGGTGCATATGAACATCAGAATAATGTAATTTGCTATTTATTGACAGCATAATAAATCATGCTCTTTATAAATAAAAGATTATTTTAAAAACAACTTAAAATTATCAATTAAAAATATTTAAGTCTTAGAAACAACATTTTTAAAAAATCAAGATAACGTTCATAAGCACACGGCTATCAGTGTTTACTTTTGCTGTATTTATAATTATCCACAATTTCTGAAAACTCCATCTCAGTTACCTAAACATCAGATTTAAACGTAGTAGTAGACTATGGTTACATTCGGGAGAGAACTAGATGGTTAGTGTACGAAGACACAACATTAAAACTAATACCAAACTAAAAACAGTAGGGATCGAAGAATAGGAGAACGTTCGATGCAAACATTCCACAACACTATCCAGACGTTTAGAAACTATTGCGGATGCTGCAGGATATCCTTCTAAAACTAATTGACCGAATTAGTACAAAATTGTTACTTTTTTGGATTATTAATTTTTAAAAAAAAAACTATATTCTTAAATGATTAAATTATTTTTATCATGAAAAAAAGTTATAAATATTATGAAAAAAAATTCTCATTCTGAGAAATATAAATTTTATTGATGGATAAAACAGTATTTTATTGAAATTCGTAATTGTACGAACACTTTTGAGAGTTACCGTATAAGCTCTAGCACAGTATTAGTGAAATAAAAACATTTCAATCAATTCACAAACAATTAATAAATTACAATAATTAAATAAACATGATAAACAAATTCGAATGTTTTGTGTCAATGTTATGTTCGGTTGTTTCTCAAGTTATTATTTTTTTAAAGAAAATTTTGGTTGCATTTTTTTATTCGTCAGTTTGCAAGAAAGATTCTTTTTTGTTTACTTTGATAAGATGAAATTATCCGTTTCAAATCAAAACATGGTTAATAGTGTTTTAAGTTAATTCAGTACGCGGGAAACATGATTTGGGATTGCTGTTTTTTTTTAAAATTAATTTATAAAATTTAATATTTTATGGAATTCTTTTTAAATTCCAAATTTTTAATTCTTTCGCATGAACAAATTGATGCATGACAATAAGTTACGATATTTACATTTTATGAATGTTATAATGTCTTGTTTAAATGCATGATTTTTAATCTTTCGCTGAAATAATTTTTATGTTCAGTTTATTGTTTCACTGTAATCATTTTTATTTCCCAATCTGTTTTTAAAAATAATTTTAATGTTTATTAATTTAGGAACCAATTAATACAATTGCCTTACCCTGGGATTTGACAGTTAAAATTATTTATTATTAATTTTAATTTTTGTATTGCTTTTGTGAAATTGTCAATCGTTTTTTATGTAGGAAATTTTGTTTATAGCTCAAGATTGCATCATTCTTCCAGATCTTGCATCCATATTAGTGTGGAATTAGTATTTTATTTATTCATTTGGAATTAAGTAAAATATTTTATGCATTTTATAGAAATAAATATGATATTGTGGTATTATTTATTTGAAATACACTATAATTTATTGTTTATACAATAGCTTAATCAAAAAGGTTGCAATTTTTAATCTAGAGTAGTTCTTAATTAAGTATGAAAAAAAAGATTTTTGAATTTTTTTCCTATATTTTTATAGTAAACTGTTTTCCTCAATAAATATTTAACAATTCAACTATAGCTGAAATTGCCAACATTGAATATAATTACTAAGTTTAATTTAATGTTAGCAATTTTGGCATTATTTGAATTGATAAATAGTTATTAGAGAAAAGTTTCATTATGTGATACTAGTTTTTAGATCTAAAATTGCATTGCTACAATTTTAAAGTTTAGCATTGTTTTTATTTGTATTTAAGGCTTTACTAATTTATTATTACTTGTTATAAAAGATTGAAAATTAATAAATAATATAATAATTCTATGGTATATTATTATTATTATTATTTTTTGCTTAATTAGTAAAACTGATTTTTTTTTTTTTACTGTGAATGTTTTTGTAGATAATTTTTAAATTTTTATACCTAAGATATGCATTGAAGGTTTCAAAGTTTACATAATAGTATTTTAATATGCAGACTTAAATAATTATTATGCATTTTTATAAGTTCTTTTAATTATTCATCCTTTGTGTTAATAAGGTTATAAACACAGAAGGTAAAAATTGCGGTACTTACGTATTAACGGTACCTTGGCGACAGACTTGGCGGTTTTTAAGTGTCATCCCAATCTTTTATTATTTGGAATAAAAATATTTTGAAAAGCGTTTTGATTTTTTAAATGAAGTGTTTCATATATATTTTATTATTTGGAACAAAAATTTGAAGTGTAAATTGGCGCCAAATCTGTAGCTGCGGTTGACGCGTGTGCTCTTTTATTGGCGCAACTGTCGCCAAGGTACCGTTAATACGTAAGTACCAAAATTGCTTATATTTTATAATATTCTATTATCAGTTTATAACATATTATTCCACATCTTAAATTTAATGATTTGAATCTGATTGATATTTATATAATGTAAACATCAGTTCTGTGGATCCATGAAATTATATAAATGTTAATTTTTAATTTTGATTTTAAATCATGAGATATTGTTTATATAGCTTATATATATATATATATATATATGTTATACAATGGTGATCATCTCGGATATTTCAGAAAATCCCTCAAAATTTGGTGTTCTAGTTCTGAAAATTTCACATTATTATTCATAATATTGCATATTCTGAAAATTTATCCAAAAATGTTTATTTGTTTCTTTATGAAATAATTGTATTTAAAAATTTTATAATATTTTTTTTTTAGATAGTGATAAAAAATGACATATTCAACAGACCATGTGACATTCTTTTCAAAGTTGTGTGTGTTATCAGGTTTAATTTGTTTTATACATAATTTATGAATATTTGACATGTAGTTCAGAAAATTTCAATGGTTACCACAATTACACTTGTTTTTATAGTATAAATTAAATGTACAGTTTATTTTATGATGGTATATATCATTATTTTTACTAATTTGGTTAGCATTTAGAATTTTGAGAAGTATATTTTTGAAAAATATTTTTTTTTTCTTGTATAAAAATATATTAATTTGCATTCAACTATTATTATTTATATGATTTTTTACATTTTTTTTTATTCATAATTTATTCTAATTTTGATTAACATATTTCTTTAACTTTTATTATACTGGGCATTATATGTAATGATTTGGGACGGGGGGATAAAAATACCTAGATAATAATTAGCATCTTTATTTAAATAAGTGTAATTTACAAAAATTAATAATTTATTTTATGTGTTTTAATCATTATTTCTTTGTATAATTAGATATTTAACAAATGAAGCATGAATAAAATATATAAATGGCAAATTTAATTTTTTAATGGATTGTATTTAGTAAATTTTATTGTAAATACTGTTGAAAATTATATTAATCAATTCTCTTTATTCGATGATTAATTTTCAATTTTAATCTGCATCGCAGATACAAATTTTTTAAAGTAGTAATATATATATATATATATATATATATATACACATATACATATATATATATATGTGTGGTGTAATTAGTTTTTCTCTGATCAAATGTTATTTGTATCTTTTTATGCTTTATTTAATAATTCAGTTTGTTGTGCTTTGATTTTTTCTGCTTCTGCCTTTTTTTTCTTTCAGATGTACATAACTCATCTTGGGGAAGGACCATATATTATCAGAACATCTATTTACATGCCACTTGTATGAATTGATGGGAAAATTTTATTTGTGATAAGTTGGAGGGAAGATGTTCTTTGAAGTTTTCTCTGTATACTAGATATTTCGCATCATTTCATCTAGAATCACACTTGATAAAAATGCTTTTAGTATCTACTTTTAAGTAAAATATTTTGGCAAGAAAGTGATTTGATTAAAATATTAATTTTTGAATTAATATATTCTAAAATTGTGTAGTGATCAGTTAATTATTAAAGTCTGTTAACTCTCAAGTTCATGTTGAAGAGGAAGAAATTTTGACTTCAATGGGTTTAAAGATATGTGACTGTAGAATATAAAAATCTGACTGAGGAAGGGAGAGAATTATGGATTTTCAGAAGCAATTACTTCATATGAGATGCAACTCAAGAAAAGAAAACCTGTACCAATTGGTGTGATTATGAAGATATACTCAATCATAATGGCCACCATTTTACTTTTTTTGAAAGCAGTTACTATAATACATGCTACCAACAAGAATAAAAAAATATAATTTCCTTTTTAGTTTTCATACATTGCATAAGATCACAAATAATGCTTTAAAACTGTGAATGAATGGTGTTATCATTTTCATCAACAACTGAATTTTGTAATTTTCATTAAATTTTTTCGGACTTTGCAAATTTTCGTATATGCAAAATACTTGTTAATGTGTAATGAGTATTTATAAGTTATTTTAATTTGACAACAAAATTTTTCTTTTAACAGAAAAATATTGCATTCAAATATTTTAATTTTCAAATTAACATATTTTTGAATATCTTATTAATGTGAATAAAACTCATATTTTGTAAATATTCTTGAATTAAAATTGTTTCATTTTATTAATATGGTATCATGGAAAAAAAGTTTCATTTCATTAAATTTAAAAAAAAAAAGAACAAAACATTAATAAAAATTAATTTTATAAATTTGCATTCAGATTTTTTTTTTTTTTTTTTTTTTTTTTTGTGATTTTTCTTTTACTAATTAAAAAAATTACTAATATGAAAAATAATTTAAGTTCTTAACAAATTTTCTGGTTGAAAAATTTTTTGGAGATGAATTTGAGAAAATTTTTAGTTTAAATTTTTCATTTTTTTTAATGAAAATTTAACAAAAGAAAAGTATTTTACATTAAAAGTTTACTTAGTTAATTAATATATATTTTTTATGTTTAATGAAAATAAAGAGATTTAATTTTGTTTTATGTATTTCTTATTATTAGATGTAGATAATCCAAATAAAATTCAGTTTTTATATTAAACAATTTTAATGTTAAACACGAATGTTAAAATTTTTTAAATATGTTTAGATATTCAAATTATTTGTTTTAATGTTTTTCTAATTTAAAATAATATGTTAGGTATTTTAAAAAGTATTGTCTTGATGTTTATAAATATTGAGGTTTCATTCTTAATGTGACAATGAAGAAATGTTGACTGAATATAAAATATAGGCAAATTAAACAAAAATTTATTGTAGTTTTAAAATTTGTCAAAAATAATCTTCATAGTTAAAATAAATCTATCTTCTTAAGCAAATTTTGTTTACCTGAACTCAAAATAGGGATAAAAAAATGTTTTTGCAATTTTTAGAGAGAGAGAAGGGATATTTTGGGGATTTTTACAGTATGTATATAATATTAATTAGTATTTTCAAACAATTTTTATATTATTTCCATTAAATTATATGTAATATTCTTTATGATTTTAATATATTATTTAAATCTTTAATTAATTTTTTCAGGTTTCAATAATGATGATGTAATTGAAATTCAAGAAGGATCTAAAAGGACTTTTGCTTGTAAACATTGTGATTATTCTTCATTTTACTTTCATAATGTGAAGAGGCATATTAGATTTAGACATATCAAAGCACGGCCTTTTTATGTGTTCTATTTGTGGTAAAAGTTTTGTTGCAAAATGGGGTTTGAAAACTCATAAGTTGAGTGTTCATTTGAACAAAGAAATATTCAATGAAGATATTCTTAGAATGAAAAGGCCGACTAAACATTTATGAGGCATACTTAAATAAAATTGATTTTAATTTTTTTTTAAATTTATGTTTATTTCTAAATTGGTTTCTTTTGTTATTCTAAATTATATTATGTTGTCATCACCTCTAACTCTGAGAATCGAAATTTTTTAACTATTTGTTATATTAAAATAATTGGGACTTTCATCTGAAATACAAATTTTTTATAAAATTATCTTGATCACTAAAAATTATAAAAATTGAATTATTTACTTAAAATTGTGAATTGACAGGAATTTTGAAAACATTATGATAGATTTGTAAAAATTGTTAGTAAAATAAAAATTATACATTTCTTATTTTGTTATTTTTTTAATTAACTACTTTATAAATTAAATCTTTCAAACTTGAAATCTTCCTGAACAACAATGCACTAAAAATACTTATAATAAATGTTTTCAGAAAAATAACTATAAGAGTATTACAATATTATTACTATAAATGATATTTGCCTACTTCTTACTTCATTTTTAATACAAGTTTTTTTGAAAAATGCCCGACTTTTTAATAAACTAGGTTTAAGTTCTGTTAATTATTTTTATGTTTAATTTTTCAACATTTATTGAATTTAGGCTATCTCTCTATCTATAATTATTATGTTGTATAATTTTTCCAAAGCTTAAAAAGTACATCATTATAACAATGAGAAATTTATTAAATCATTTTGTCAAAATTTTTACTGTAAATATAAATTATTTCTTACTGTTAAAAGTTGTGTTGATATTTTGATTTTATTTCTTCATTGCAGTTGTTGTAATGCTGGGAATGGCATTAAATAATTTTTATTTATTTGATTCAATAATTTTTGTTTAAATATGCATATCATCCATAATATTAAAATCATCTAATGGTCATTTGAAGTATTAACAAATTGTAAAACATATATAGAACTGAATAGTTTAGATGAACTAGATCAGCTTTTTCTTGCAATCATCATATGATATACAAGAAGCAGTCTACAATATTTAGTTCTACACATTGTTTCTTATATATTTCATGATGATTGCAACAGAAGATAATCAGGTTAATCTATTGATTGTGATATTGATGTTTATAGTTGTTATTCTAAATTTTCCACTAAAAGTTGTCCCAAACAGACTCACTCATCCACATGATGTAAAGCAAATGAAATTTGAGAATTGAAGTTATCATCTTCCACTTCACAGTAAGTACTATATGTCCACAGCAAGCATTATGCTACTGAATTTCAGTTAGCATTGTCAAGAAAATTGGGAAGATAGCTCCCAAGTTTATATATTATGAACTGTGTATTATCTGACATGTCACTACTGTAATATTGGTAAGTCAACCAAACTTCTGCTTACTTTTTTCTGTTAACAGACCTTAGCTAGCCAACACCTTATCGCTTCAAGATGCTTTATTGATTTGCTCCGTTTTTATCCTTCATTAACTGTACTATTGCATATTATGAACAGATTACAAGATTTGTATTAATTTTTATCTAGTCATAATTATCAAGATTTGTCAATTTTATTGATCTTGCATAAAACACATGTTGTAATATTTTTTGTCATTGTCATTGTATATATCTTATTTTCCATTGGAACTCTTTAAAAAAAATAATAATCATGATTTCACCCTAGATAATCATAAGAAAATTGTGCAATTTTTCATTTATTTATTTTAAATTCTCTGAATATGGACATGTATTAAAATAAATTATAAATTAAATTAATTTTAAACAATAAATTTTTAACATTTTTTTAAAAATCATTTTGATTTTTGTTAAATTGGAGAATAAATAGATTATTACAAAATGATATTAATTTTTACCAATAATTACATTTTTATGCTTTGTTTGTAGCAAATATGAAGAAAATGATTAAATTTGCATTATGATTGATTGATGCGTCAATCGGTTATTAGAAAGTAACTTTTAACATGTTGTTAAATGCTTTCTGAAAAGTTGTTTTATTTTTGATTTTTCATTGAATTTATTATTGTTATTCCTTTTCATTATATCAAATTATTAATATATTTTAATCTCATTGGAATTAAATCTACAATTTCATTATAGTTACTTAATTTTTTATATTTTTGATGTATGTTTAGTAGTTTCACATTTATTTTCAAATTGGTTATTATATATTATTAATTCACAAAAAATTTTCTGAATGTATAATGTGGCATTTTTGTAGTGTTTTATTTATTTACTTATTTTGTTCAATTTTAAAAGAAAAAAATGCAATAGTTTAATTGTAAATATGTGATATTCTTGTATAAACTTCATTTTTAAGAAAATAAAATTTGTGTTATATTCTATACTTAAATATAAAAAGTAATTTTTTCATATTTTTGCAGGCTTGTGTGGTCTTGCATGGTTTTGAATGTATAATATTTTTTATAATAATGCTTATTAATTTTTTTAAATATAATATAATGTTAGAAACAAAGAAAAACTTTCATCTTGTGGTGAAGTCCTATTAGAGAAGAAGCCATTAATAAACAGATTTCAGAATATCTTCAGTCACAAATTATCTTCTTAATGTAAGCAGAAGATTATAGTCATGTTTGTATGATTTAAAAGATACTAAATATACCTATAAGTTAATAATGAAAAAAGTTTTAGAGTGCACCCCTTAAAACTGGCACATATTATACAGAAGATTTATGTCAAATGTATGAATGATTAAAACATCAAATTTATCATATTGTTTATCAAGTTGAACAAGATTAAAAGCAGTTCTGATGATTATTGAAAATATTTAATAAAATTAAATAAACCATAAATAAAAAAAAGTTTTTGATTTTGAATCTTAGTACCAGTGTTAATATCGACTTCTGTCTATGTTGTTTAAAAATATAAAAAATTATATAAGATTATTCAGATTTCTATGTGAACAAAAAAAATAAATTATTGGATTTTTTAGACCATTGTTTATCTGTGATGTGCTAAAAAATTTTATGGTGATGAAGGTAATTAATTTTCCTTTTTCATCAGAAGAGAATAATTATAATAAAAAAAACAAACTTTCCAGTATTTTGCATTATTTCAGTTATTGTCACTTGAAGTTGACAATTCACTATTGAGCTGATGAAATTCATAATCTTTAAATAATTGTTGCAAAATTAATGCCTTTAATTAGTTCAAATGGATTCTATAAATCCAATTTTATTTTTTTCGCAAACATGAAAAACAAGCCTGGGATTTTAAATTTTTACATTGATGTATAAATAAAATCTTACTACATTTTGTACTTTTTTGATAACATTATGCATTCTTTATGCAAATTCTTTCAATTAAAAATATTTATTTCATAAGTTTTTGCTGTTTTTACTTTATTTACAGGTGTTGAAAGAATTCTTAGATTTGAAAAGGAAAATTGCACTATATATAAATGCAGCTTCTGTAATTATTCCTCACCATTCAAGTGTAATGTGAAAAAGACATGCATTTACTCATACTGATGAACGTCCTTTTAGCTGCTCTCTATGTGGAAAAGGTTTTCTTGAGAAGAAACAAGTAAAATATCATATGAAAATTCATAATTCAAACTAATTATAAAAATGGATGCTTTTTATATGCTTGACACATCTGAAAAGTCAAATTCATTGATGTTCTGTCATGTAAATCTTAGTTTCATGATTGTTACTTTTATTATTTTTATCCTCTTACTGTATGAGCCATTTGAGAAAAGTATTCCTAATTTAATTCCCATGTCAGAGAATTGTATTCAAAGAAAAATGATAAATTTGTTACTCAAAAAAGAAAAAAAGTATGTTTTTTTTATGTACTTAAAGAGAAATATTTTTTTTTCTAATATTCATTTCATATTTTTGAATTACTGCTACTTGCCAAATGTATAAGTATATTTTTAATTAAATGTGATAGTTATTTTTTTTGCCTTTTGGAGTATTTATTTTATAATTTCTAATCATGTAATATTAATTCATGAAAGCCTTATTTTTAAAATTGAAACACAATATTTTTGCAATAGTATGGTTATATGTTTCCTGTCTAGATTTTTTTTTTTTATAAATATGATAACAAATTGTTAGAATAATAACAGTTTTTTTTTTGTATGCTCATATAAAATAAGATAACTATATGAGCATATTTCATAATATGCTCACATAGTTATCTTGTCAAAAAAATATAAAAAGAAAATTAAAATTTGTATTACTATTATTTTTAAATTTATATTCTATGCACTAACAATTTCATTTATATTAAACAATTTTTAAATTATTAATATCAGTTAAAAATACTTTTGAAAAAATGAAATTTTTTTTTTTTTTTTTTTTTTTGCATTTTAAGTATTTAATTATATCCCTAAGTGACAGATCAAATATAAAATATAAGTATGCTTAAAATTCCTTTCAAGTGTGTGTGATTTGTTCTTTCAGCTGGAATAAGCTCGACCAGAATTTAAATAGATTTCAAAAACATAACATAATAAAAAAGGCAGCAAAGAAACTTTGTAATACACAAAAAATGGAACAAAATAGGTCTAGAATTTACTTAAAATTACTTTCGATGTATAAGAAGACTATTAAAAAGCGTTCCTAAATCTCATGGATATTTATTCAAATATTTGAAAAATGTTTAAAAAGCAGTTGAAAGATTTTAATACACATTGATCTCATCTAAAAATTTTGTGACTAACATTCTTTTTTAATCATGTATAATTGTATCTAAAACAATTTTTTTGAAAATAATTAAAATAAAATGAACTAAGTGAAAAAATATGTTAAATTGTTTCAAAACCAAATATTTTCAAAATTTTGTTTACTTTATAATTTTTGCTTATAAGTTTATTTAATAATTTGTATATATGAATGTTTGCACAAAAAAACTTTTATAAGGCACTATATATTCACATCTCTGTTACTGATATTAGAATGGAACAAATTATTTAGTAGTAACAATATATTTATTGTAGTGTATGTATGTATTGTGGTAGAAAAATATTTAGAGGATTTCAAATGTTTCAAACTCAAACTTTTCGAACTTTTTTTCATTTAAATCTCTAGATAATATATCATTATTAAACAGTTGTTGTGGAATAATTAAAAAGCTTCTAACTTCTGTGTACTTTAACAATAATAAGAAGAATAGTAATATATTTGTTGTATACATTTGGGAAAATTGAATTATATTTTTTTGTCTTGTTTTTGCTTATTTTTTTCTGATCTAGTATTTTTTTTTTTGTTGTGATCAATGTTTGTAAATCCATTTTTTGTTAACTTTTTTTATATAATTAAGTGTTGATTTCTTTGAAAGTTTTAAATGACTATAATTACTATTGAAACTATTTATAGACCATAATTTTCATTGAAACTACTTAATGAATATAATATTAATTTCTTTGAAGCTTGTAAAAAGGTACATGTGAAGTCTTAATATCTTGAAAATTAATTATTTATTTTTAGTTTTTAAAAAAATATATGTATATAGGCTCCCTCTTAAAATTTTTTCCAGGCTGTTACAATTAATGCACAAATCCAGTTTCATACTGATTAATAAAATGTTGGCATAGTAAATTTTATTATAGCAAACTATTATTCAAGGAATGCTGATCATTTTATTGATGATTCAAACTGAACATAATATAGCTCAATGTTATGGTTGCAATGCTAAAGAAAAATATTTATGTATAAAAAAACCAAAAATTGCAATAATTTAAGCTTAAAAAAGTAGATCAAATTAAACAAAGTCTTAAGATTAAAGTGATAAATATCTTTTGAGAGTAAAAAAATGCATTTCAATATTCATGATTTCACGATCCATTAAAAAATATTTATATGTACATCATTTAGTATAGTTTATTGCATGGAAATTAAATTAAATTTGACAAAATGATATATATTGATAATATAAAAAAATGTTTTAATATTTTGTTGATAGTATTGTTTATTTGTCATGTTACTATTCTGGCATGGACATTTATCTATTCGGAGCAATTTGTATAGTGTTTTAATAATTATTAGGAACCACATCAACTTCAAATGCAGCCTTATTGACCCATTACATTTTTTAGGATCTCAATTGAAAGCTCATCAATGCCAATTTTGCAATTATTGTACTACTATAATATCTCATTTAACAAGTAATATATAAAAAAAAATTTTTAAGTCAATTCCTACTTTTTTTTTCACTATATTGCCCGAAAGTCCTTTATAAATAATTTTCATTCATTTTTTAAGTTTATCTGGTGCCATTTATTGGTAGATATATGCAACTTAATTCTAAAAAAACTAAAATTAATTAATTAAATTTAATTATTGAATTAATATTTGAAAAAATGTGTTAACATCAAGTGTCATCCACTACAAGTTAAAAAAATGTATTTGAACTTGAGTGGATGAATAAAAAGTATTTTATTAACAATTGAAAATTTGAACAAGATATATATAGGGAGAGTGTGAGCTAATAGAAGGAATTGAAAAAGGGATGTGTTGAAACAGACAGAAGAAAGACCAGTATAAAAATATGTGGCAAATGTTTTGTTAGAAAAGACAATCTCAAGATGCATGGAGTTACTTTTCATAAAAAAATTTTTTTTCAATATTTTCATTCATAGTAAGTTATATAAAGTAGTGGATCTAAGAATCTATAATTGCATCGCAGTCTCAATTTTACTGTTAGAATCTGTGTATAAAGTTTAGACTAACCTTTTTTTTAAATTTCAATTTTATTTCTTAAATATATGATTTGAGATAATATCATTATTTGCAGATTATTAATGCATTGTAACAATATTGTTATGTTAAAATGTGTTATTATAATAATATTGCAATTCAATAAAATGTTTTATAAGAAATGTATCATTTTAACATGGAACATGTTTATAAAATATATTGAAATCTTTTAATGTAATGTTTGTTAATAACTTTAAGCTTGATGGCTCTTTAATAGGTACAGCAAGTTGGCCAAGAAATTTCTGACTTCTACGTCAGATTTTTCTATACTAATTCATGATTCTTTTCTATAATTTTATATATTATGATCTTTACAAATGGGTTTAGAAGAATTTGTAAAACAAATTCAATAACTTTGTTATTTTTATATATTCTTAAAAGCAGTTTGTTGCATAAAAGTATTTTTTTTTACAACTTTAAGGTATAGTATGTGAATTAACTTAAAAGACATTCTTGCACTCTAAATTTGCTTACCAAAGATACGTATATCCTATAACAATAATAGTGCCAAATTAACAGATACCAAAGTATTAGAAAGAGTTTAAAACAAGCAAAAAAAAAAATTATACATTTTAAGCAAACTAATTTACTGTATTTGTAATATATTAAATTGATTTTATTTATATTGGAATAGTTTCTGTATCTTCTTTCATTGTGGATTCAAGTTGCCTTTTATAGCTCCAGTGTTGAGAAGCTACAACACTTACTCGGTATGCTGCTGAAGAAGTAACTGTTTTTTTGGTATTGGTTTTATTATTAAAAAATGCAATTTAAATGCCTCTTAATATTTAATTTTAATATTAATTTCAAGAATTTTGAAAAATTAAGTTCTTATAAAAGTTTCATGTTGGATAATTAAATTGGGATCGGGACTCCTGACCCATCCCCGACTCCTTCAAAAATTCTATACTCTCGACTGTGACTCCATACCTTTGCTCTTCAGTTTGTTTTATTTTTATATTTTGAATTTTGTTTTTATATTATATTTATTTATTCACTATTGAAATTTAATTATATTTTTGTGTTTTACATTTAATATCTTTTGATATTATTTATTAAAATTTAGATTATCAGATTGATTTTTTTTTTTTTTTTTGTTAGTCTTAATTGTATTAAGATACAAAATAATCAATCATAATTAGATTTGCAATACTTTGTACATTTTTCATTAATATTTATTTTTAACAAACTTGCCAAAATAAAATTTGTTGCTTTATTCAGTGAAACTGCAATGCCAGGTATACAATCTGTTTAATAAATTGGAACACATTGGATAATATGTATTTTTTTAAACTTTTGATTGTCCTTCATTTTTATTTTTGTGCTTTTTAATGGAATACTCATAATTACTAAATGTCGACAGTGCTTCTATATATAATGCAAAAGAAATGAAAATTATAAATTTTATGAAAATGATTTTCGATTTCTGCAAGAATGCAGGATATTTTTCAAAAAGGATTTAACCTTTGATGTGAAATTGACAATTTAATCAAAAATACAACATACAATTATAATATAACTGGGATATCTTTCATGTATTTTTAAAAAGTAATTCTCTTGAAACTATATATGCAAATCTATACTGTTTCATAACATCTGCAATTACTTTCATAAAATATTTTTCCCTTCCTCTTAAAATCTGTTTTATTGTTAATGTTTAGAGTTCATGTAAATGGATAAAGTAATTATTCTAGTCATTAGCCTTTCTGATTTAGATGACTTAATCAAACTGATTAACTATCAGGACTTTAAGCTATTGTCTAGAGGGAAGTTATCAAGCGATCTCACTTATTGTTCCTTATGGTGGTATTTGACATTTGTAAATAACTTATTAAAACATATTAACAAATATTAACTATCCTTTAATGAAAAAGTAGTAGCTTATTTTACATCTTTCGTGACGGTCTGTCCAACTTCAAGCAAGCTATAATGCATATGGCCCTGATAAAATTATAGAACCATCGATTTTTTATGCAATTATTTTTTTTAAATTTCTAATTATCTAAAAATTTATAGGGAATAATGCTTGTATTATATTAAAATAATCAATTTATTTACAATAATACTTATGATTAAAAAAATACATATAAATTTGAAGATTATTATGCTATGACATTTTTGCTTGTTTGTCATAGCAAATTATTTGTATAGTACGTTATTAAACAACTATTTTTCTTAACAGCCATCATTAAATTATTGCATGTTATACATTATGCAAGATACATTTAATTTTTAAAATGTTGTTTGAGACATATTGGATATTCATGTTGTGAATGCTTTTACTAAACAAAACAAAACACATGAATTTATAAATTATTAAATGCTATTATAGGTGATAGGTGACGAAATTGCATGATTAGTGTATTACATACATGCAATTTATCTCTATCTGTTATTTGCGAACAATAATATTTGAAGTATCATAACATATCTAAAATGATTTTCTCAATCTTGATACAACATATATGGAGACTCTATATGCATCTTTATATTGTTTTTAAGTAATAATAGTATGTGAACATTAATTTTTTTGGAATGAAATTAAAATGTTAAAAGTTAATGTTACTAATATATTTTGGAAAGAATTCTTGAAAAATTTAAAAATAAAAGAGGAAATATTTACAACTATAAATATTTCCTCTTTAACATTATTTTTAAATTTTTATGATTTTATTAGGTTCTAATAATTATTATATGGCAAATATACAGAATGAGACATAAAACTTGACAACCATTATAATTAATTCTTTTTTTATTTCATAATACTGTTTACTTTAAAGTCCTTTCATTCTGAAATTTCTGCATTATATTAGTTATTGTTATTTTCTTTTATTAACAGATATTAAATAAACTTTTAGATATCAATGAAAAGACAGTGTTATTTATAAATGCAACTCTTGTGGTTATTTTTCACTTCCTATATCTAATATCAAGAGATATGCTTACTGCATACTAATGTGCACCCTTTCATTTGTATTATATCTAGAAAAGGTAACATTTAAAAATGTTATTTTGAAAATTACATGAATATTCAATATAGGTAAAAATTGAATGGTGAAAATTGCTTTAGACTGGGATTCTTAAATGGCAAATCATTGAAAGTCATTCATGGTTTAAAATGACAAATGATGATGAGACATACTTCATACAAAAGATTATGCAATTTTTCTGGAAAGATGTGTATTTGTGTGGAAGGTTTAATTTGTTACACTTACAATTTCCAAAAATTTGACATGTTCAGAAAATTTCAATAGTAATCCCTGTAATAAACAAACTTGAAGTTTGCATGAATTTCGAAAATTACTAAAAGCTATTCTTTGATTGGCTACAATTTTAATTCTAAAAAAAAATGGGCTTTTTAAAACTTTTGAATGATTAGTGAACATTTATTGACGTTCATTTTTTTTTTTTAGCAAATAAGTGAAACCAGCAATGTCATTTTATGACATCACTTGAAACTTACATTTCTGTTTGGTTCCTCGCTGCTATCAAAATGAGTAGTGCATTTAGGCAATTCAAGATACAAAATTTTTGTGTTATGTAAATTTGTCTTTATAGTATGATCATTACTTGCAAAGAAAAAATATGATATAACAAGGCATAATATTTACCAATTATTATAAAGTATTATTGTGTGAAAGTCTTCAATAGATTTCAAAATTTAGTACACTTTCTACTCCAACAAATTAATACTATTTCACTATCAAAAAATTTTTTTTCTCTCTCTCTTTTATATATATATATATATATATATATATATATATATTATTAAACACTATTATAATTACTGTGAAGTCTGGCTTTGTGGAAAATATAATGTATTAATAGTATTGTTAAATTTTAACAAATTTCAATATTTTATCTCATATTATTTTTAATTTTTGTGAATATACTAATTTCAGATATATAAGCAAAATGAAAGTTATAGCAACTCTATATGTGTGTTTAAATTATTTGTAGCATAGATATGCATTTTTAATGGCCTCAAAATAAAGCAAATTATGCCAAATGCTGATATTATGAAAGATATTATTTGTTGCTGATATTATTTATTTCTATATTATCTTTTCTTTATTCTAATATTTAATTTCAAAATATAATTTTTTATAAATTTTCATGTTTGTTTTAAGTATTTAGCAACATTGTCTCATGTCCATACTGTTTTATTTGAACTTACAGGAAATAATAGGAATGCTCATCAGTGCCTTATTTGCGGTTACTCTGTGTGGGCAAAATATCTTTTAAAACGACATATGTTGAAGCACACTGGAGAGAGACCACACAAATGTGAAATGTGTGGTAAAAGTTTTGCAAGAAAAGATCACCTCCAGGTTCATATGTTGGTTCATCTCAAGACGAATTTTTGAAAATTATGTCATAATTTCCATATTAATATACAAGGTGTTGGTAACTGTTTTGATAAGATAGTAAAGGTGATGTACCATTCAACACAAACAATATTTACTATGGAATCTAGAGAAGTTGCCTATCTGAAGAACATCAATATCAAACTTTACTGCATTTTTAGCATTGAAATTGAATTGGCATTTGAAACTAATTACTTCAACTGGGTTTAGTTAAAAGCATCAAAGAATTTTGATTGGTATTTAAATTCTAATCTATATTGACAGTTTAAAATGTGATCTTTTTTAAAAAAATGAATATGTTAAATTTTTCAAAATCCTTTAGAATAAAAATTCTTGATATTTTAATATATGCCTTCTAATTTTTAATGCATATTTCAAGATTTAGAATTTTTGGAATATCATGCAAATATGTTTTCCATTTTATAATTTTCTAGTAAATTCTTTTTTGTTGTTTCTGAACTAATTGTTGTTATAACTCATTTTTAAAAGGTATTAATAAAATTTGTAAAATATTTTTCTTATATATTTTATAATAACTTCTCTTTCTATGAACTAATGATTCATCCTAAAAGGTATGAACAAACTATGTAAAATTCCTTTTTCTAATAAGTTATTTTTGTCTTTGTTTATGTATTGTTATTATTCTATATTTGCTTATATGCTGTTATCATTTATTTTAGCAGGTTTGAATAAAAATGTGTTTTATGTAATATCTTTTTATTGGAATTTAATATATTTATTTATTTTGTCAAACTTGTGTAATTCAAATTTTGTAAGCTCTTGTGGATTTTTTAAAAAATAATTTTCGTGATTGAATTTCTCAAATAATTTGAAATGGGATTAACTTTATTGATAAAGAATTACTTAAATTAATACATTTTAAATTTTTTTTTTTTTGGATTACTCGGTTATTTTTGTTCTTAATTCATTCTGAAATTTTTAGATGCTGAGAAAAGTAAACAATATAACTTTTTGTAAAAGGGGACAAATGAAAATTATACAATTTCTTTTTTTTAAAACTAATTTTTGTTTAAACTAAACTTTTTGTTTCAACTAAACATTGAAAAATTAAATCTTCAATGCAGAAGTCATCTGTTAACTTAATTGTATTTAAATTATTATTTAATTAATTACAAAATTATATTGCTACATATATGTTCTTTTGCTGCAATTGTTCTCAATTATTTTTCTTCCAAATTGGTTGAAGATGGATACTCCTTCCGTATTACATTTGAAATACATCTTTTAATTTTATTTAAAAAAATTTAATTTCAATTAGAATTTTCTATTTTCTCTGGAAGAAACAAAATTGAGATAATAGGATTTGCATATGTAGGAATTTACAAATATTTTTAAATAAATAAGCTCATTAAAATATCTACTCGTAAAAATTTTATTTTTGTCGTCATTTGTAATTGACATAATTCGTATTGCAATGTACCCCATCTACCGCCCTATTCGAAAATGACAGTTTAGTTAACTTCCTTTTATTATATGAATAATCGGATGGAATCATAAACTTTACTATTTATGCTTGCGTCAATATATAATACATTATCAATTGATAAAAAAATTGTACACCAAAATTCACTTTTATAAGAATTATTTTGACTGAGGTAGTGTAAGCATTTAAATTTGCAAATCTACTTAAAATTTTTCTTAATTATACATTTCTCTTTCTTGTATACATAATTTATTTTATTATATGTAGGCATTTGGTTCAATCAAGCGAGATAATTTTGAATTATAATTATGTCATTCGATTGATTTTAAAGCACGAAACATCCCTGACTATACATTTTATATTCTCGTCTTCGGCATTATATTCTTTTGAAGCACCCTGTGAAAAAAAAAAAAAAAAAAAGAGGAATTAAATTTAACAAGTTTGTTTGTTTTATTCATCTGAGATGAGATGAGAAAAGAAACTCATCTTGGGTGAGTATCCTTTTTGAAAATCAATTGATCGTTAAACATACTCCATGCATTATGTAAACAAATGAGAAAGTGTTATATATTTTGTGTATTATCATGCAAAATAATAAAAAAAAGAGACCTTACTATCTGCAATGGGGGTTAAATTGGATTCCAAGCTTTATTTCTTGATTATTAATTTGTTTATTACATATCAACTTTTTTTGTTGTAGATTTCAATTCAAAAGTGCATATTTTTCTGTTTTTGTAGAGTTTGGAACTGATCTTCAGTTCTTCAGAGGGGAAGACAAGCGTTATTTGTGTCCTGTTTGCGATTATTCCTCACTGGCTCTAACGAACGTGAAGCGTCACGTGTTGACTCACACTGGCGTCTATCCTTACAAGTGTGCTCTGTGCGGCAAAGGCTTTCGCCAGAAAAGGGACCTGGACTCGCATAGGATGAAGCACAGTGGAGAACGGCCCTTCAAATGTCACGTTTGTCCCAAGAGTTTTACCAGAAAAGAAGTTTTGAAAACTCACATGATTTCACATTTTCGAAATGATTCTCTTTCATGATGAATTCCAGATCTACAACGATGTTTTTCGAATTCCCAAAAACAAAACTCATTTTTGATGATGAAATATTTCATTAAATTAAGACACCATTGTCTCCTTTTGCAAAGCGAAAGATTGTATTTTTCTGGTCGAAATGGATTATTTTGTTAATAATTCGTTTAACTCATTATTTCTTATGTTCCTTGTTGTATTAATATAATTATGCCGTTTGTTTCAATGGTTGGAATGGTATGGATGTTGAATTGGTACGTCTTTGTTTAAACAAAGCAGTAATTTGTGTATTACCAACAAGCACCTAAAAAAAGACAAATACTATGTGATATTCAAAAGAACCATTTCACCATTTGTTGTCAAATAATGAAAATTTGAAGATGGATTGGACTTTGGATTCATGGTTGGTTGGTTTAGGTTTTATAGCACAAGAACCAGATTTGGTCATGCTGCGCCAAACAATGGTGCTTTTATTTTCAGTTCTGGATTCATGAATATGTTATTAATGAAAATAAAGAATACAATGTGTATCTTATAAAAGGTTCAAAGTTTCAGTATTATCATTTCGGAAATCTCTTTGGTGAAATTTATAAAGTATTTTAGTTCAAGAATGAGAAATTTGAAAATACAACATAAAATACCTATTTTTATTTAAAAAAGAGATAATTTTACTTATTAATTTTTTCATTGATCGATGTTATCTTATCATTAGAAAAAAATTGAAATTGTAAAGGGCTTGAATGACTAAAATGACAATGCAATGAAAAATTTTTTTTTTTAAGGGAATTAAAACCAAAACCAAATATTTTAAATTAGGTTTGTGAAATGTGTTACATAAATGGTACTTGTAGTTATGTTTATTGCATTCTAAAAACTGTTTTTGGAGAATAAATTCTCTCCTGATGTTTTAACGTAAACTACATAAATGAACCTGTATGGTATTATTACGAATATGTTATTTAAATACATTTTCTCATATATGATAATTGTTTTTATTATGTTTAAATGTGGAAAAAATTGTTACTTTTTGTTGTAATTAACTAAATAATAGTAAAGCTGGCTTGTAAATTACTATAGAAATTAGACATGTATTTAAAATTTAAATCCATGAAGAAGTCATGTTGTACATGTATATCATTTTTGAAAAAGAAACTTAAAATACTTTTGTATGCTGCATCCAAATAAATTCAGTATCCATATTATTAATATTTTATGGATTAATTAAATTGTAATTGTTTTATTTTTAACTTATTATTTATGTATAATTTCATTTACTGTTTGTTATTTCATAATGTATGAGAACTAAACAGAGTGATCCATATAAAACTTCACTTTTTCATTGACTTTTTATGAAGCAAATGACTGCAAATTAGTCATTTGCTTCAGACCGAAAGTGAGTTTTTCGTTATAAATGAAGTAAAATAAGTTTATTAAAATAAAGTTCCCTTTTGATGTGCATCTTCATAAATCTATAACTGAAGCCTTCCATTGTAGAAGAGGGTGAGGGAATGGACGATCTACATGTTTCTTATTGAAAGTGTTCGTTTTGAATTACGATGGCACCAAAATATATATCTTCGTAAATCTGTAACTCAAGCTTTCCATTGTAGCAGAGGAGGAGGATATGAACAATCTATATGTTTCTTATTGGAAGTGCTCGTTTTAAATTACGATGGGTAACTCAAGCCTTCCATTGCTGAGGAGGAGGATATGAAAATATATATATTCATAAACCTGTAACTCAAGCCTTCCATTGTAGCAGAGGAGGAGGAGGATATGAACAATCTATATGTTTCTTATTGGAAGTGTTCATTTTGAATTACAATGACATCACAATTATATTCATAAATCTGTAACTCAAGCTTTCCATTGTAGCAGAGGAGGAGGAGGAGGATATGAACAATCTATATGTTTCTTATAGGAAGTGCTCGTTTTGAATTACGATGGCACCAAAAATATATATTATAAATCTGTAACTCAAGCCTTCCATTGTAGCAGAGGAGGAGGATATGAACAATCTATATGTTTCTTATTAGAAGTGCTCGTTTTGAATTACGATGGCACCAAAATTATATTCATAAATCTGTAACTCAAGCTTTCCATTGTAGCAGAGGAGGAGGATATGAACAATCTATATGTTTCTTAGTGGAAGTGTTCGTTTTGAATTACGATGACACCAAAATGGGTGTGTAGAATATTTAAATTTTTATCGAATTCTTAAATTAAAAGTGCCTATTTCCAGATTTGTATTTTCGAAATTTGGTGAAAAGTTGTTCTCATCTATTGCAGATGACATTCACAGTAAAGGTTTATATTGGATCATCTTACAGTTCTCTGAAATTTGTTTGTTTCGCGATATCGTATTATACCTATATTTGCTTTATTTCTTTTAGGTTCAAAAGTATATGTGTGCAGCTTTTGTAACTATTCCTCGCAGCATAAGGGCAATTGAGCAGACACATACTGAGACACACAGGACAAAAGCCTCATCGATGCCAAATTTGCGGAAAGCAGTTTCCCAGGAAAGACGCCCTTCAAATGCATATGATAACTCATCTCAGAAATAAATAAAAAAATTGGACGCATTTAATTCCGATTTATGCGTATAGTATTTCGTACGCATTGATAATACTGTATGTGTTATTTAAACATAAAATGTTTTGGTACTTACGTATTAATGCCACCGCAGCTACAGATTTGGCGGCTTTTAAGTGGCGCCAATCTACTTAAAATTTTCGTGACAAATCATAAAATATATAAAACACTTTATTTAAAATCCAAACACTTTCAAAATTCAAAACACTTTATTTAAAAACAAAGTAGTCAATCGGATTTCGGTGGAAAATGGGCCGATATAGAGTTTAACATAGATTCAAAACAGTCTCTATTTTGGAGCATTGGCAGCTCTTTATTGGCACATTAGCGTAACTTCTGCTGCGGTGGCGTTAATACGTAAGTACCAATGTTTTTTTTTTTTTTTTTTCGCTCGATCTATTAGAAAAATTGTTACTCTCTCGTTATTTTTAATATAGATGACATTAATTGACACAAACGAGTTGGATAAGTATGTTTCTTCTATTAAAAATAGAATATGTTTTTTTATATGATTAACGAAGAAATAATTGTTGCTTTCTTTGTTACCTTTTGTTGTAAAAATCCTTAATTGGCACACTCTGCAAAGACAAATTGTTATTTTTTTATATTCGCTACATTGGTTATTTTTTTTTCAGAATATGTAATACTTGTACAGTTACCTGAATATTTTTTTGTTATCATAGTAGATATCAACAAGGATTTCTTCTAAAAATTGTATTTAATGCTGTCAAATAAATGAGTTAAAGCATATTCATTTATGGAAGTATAATTAAGAAAAAAATTTAAAAAAAAAGTTGATGAAAGTAGACATATATTTAAATGTTATTTAAAAATTATCGAAATGAATGATCAGGTTCTCATTATGTTTTAATTACGATATCTTCTGAGCCAAACAGTATGTGCCAACATTATGACTACCACCGGAATAGAAAAGCGAGCTTGTTCAGAGAAATCAACGGCGCAAACATGACTCGAACCTACTGCTGACAAACGGATGAACGGTGAATGGATTTTTGAATGTTGAATTTTGGCTTTACCATGAGGAAAGTAGCATAGTAATCATACTACGACAAAAGTAAAAGCGTGATCAGCCGCCAAATTTGAAATCGCGCTTGATTGATAAACTGGTCACACGAAGTTCTGGTAAGTATTTATCGCATAACGACGAAGAAACGATATGTCGCTGTCTTACTGTTGTCTGTGACTCGTTGATTCCAGAGGGGAGCAAAGATTATTAACCTATCGATGAGCTGCGATGAAGTAGCTAGAGCAGTGGCGACCCAGACAATGTGCCTCAGTACACAGCAGCCTTTGTATGATTATGATAGTTGCTTCTTTAACCGAGTCCACGTTAAATGCACGCTATTGGTTACAACATCTGCAGTTAGAAACTAAATCGTTTGGTTTAAATCAATGAGTCAGGTTTTTGGTCTGTGGCGGCGATATTATGGTATGGGCGATGTTTTTTTGCCCTCATATGAACATATTCCCCGTGAAATGATCTCTTACGGATATATGATATGTAAATATCATTGAGCACTATATTTCACCTTCAATACTGTTCCTGGAAGGTGTCCACAGAAAAAGAAATACGACATGTTATCGATTTAGAAAAGTCAAGGAAATTTGTAAAAACAACTAAAAATCAGGAAAAATTGTTGATGAGAGCATTTCGTGCCAAGCATATGCGCGATCGGCGATTTTGTTGCCAAGCATGCTTGGAAATTTGGATCGTTATTCATTTTACGGCAGTCTTACGTCCGGTTTTCTTTATGGCCTGCTGCCCAGTTTATGATTTATCTCAATTTTAAACATATCTTTGACTGTGTGTATCTGCTTGCACTCATGCTATTTGCTTAAGCCAATTTAGAAAAGTAAGGATTTTAATATTTTATTGATTATTGTATTATTTACATTGTATTAAGCTTAAATTAATTGCTTAAGCCTAATTTTACAATCCTATAGCATTTGCATTGATTAGTATTTGTTATTTATGTATTTAATTATTGAAAGTTAATGAATTAATATTTATATACACTCAAGAGCCAAAACATTATGACCACCTGTCAATAACGAGTTGGCCCACCTTTGGTGCGCAACACAGCTTCAACCCGCCTTGGCATGGATGCCACAAGTCCTTGGTAGATGGCCGGAGACAGATTGTACCAGATGTTTAAGCAACGGTCACGCAAATCCGAGATAATGCGAATTGGTGGTCTTTGAACTCTGAGCTGCCGTCCCAGGACATCCCAAATGTGTTCTATCGGATTGCGATCCGGTGAGTTAGGCGGCCAGGACATTAACTGGAATTCAGCATCATGTTCCTGGAACCACTCCAACACAATTTTAGTCTTGTGACAAGGGGCGTTGTCCTGTTGGAACATTCCATTTCCAGCTGGAAAAACAGAGGCCATGTAAGGGCGCAACTGGTCCGCAATGATGTTCAGATACCCTGTAGCATTCATGGTGTGCTCTACCACAACCACGGGTCCCAGAGACGCCCAAGAGAACGTCCCCAAAGCATAATACCGCCACCACCGGCCTGTGTATGACTTACTGTACATTGAGGAGCAACTATTCGCCTGGAAGACGGCGTATCCTGACACGGCCATCGGCGTGATGAATGACAAACCGTGATTCATCTGACCAGGCAACTCTCTCCCACTGATCTATGGACCAGTCAAGATGTTCCCGGGCCCAGCGCAAGCGCAGTTGGCGATGACGCTTGGTCAGCAAAGGCACACGAGTGGGACGTTTGCTGCGTAGCCCCATATCCAACAGTGTCCGCTGAACGGTGTGCTCCGATACTATTCTACTTGGCCCTGCATTGTTTGTATTGGGCAGCCAGCTGAGCCACTGTCTGGGTCCGGTTTTGCTTCACCATGCGAGACAGTCTCCGACGACCTTTTCTTTGATAGCGTGTGGACGTCCAACATCATGTCGTCTACTGCTGGTTTCACCGTCATTCATCCACTTTGCGTAAGTACTAACAACTGTAGATCGCGAACAACCCACGAGTCGTGCAGTTTCGAAATACTTGTTCCGAGCCTTCGAGCCATTACAATCTGCCCTCTATCAAAGTCGCTTAGATCCGCAGCCTTTTCCATCACACACAGAAGTAAGTGAAGAATGATTCTTCAGACTCTCCAGCAGCAGTTAAATACCACTTCCACCTGATCACTTGCCTTCCACGTCATCCAGGCGAGTTCATTGCAAAATGTAGGGGTGGTCATAATGTTTTGGCTCTTGAGTGTATATTTTAAGTGTATTAAGCCTAAATTATCTAATCAAGTATCCTTTAGCATATGCTTTAAATTCATATTTTAATTTATTATGTTTAATTATTAATTGTGCTCTTAAATTGGGTTTCCATTATATGTACACGTAGCTGGAGGGAAAAAAAAAAAAAAAAAAAAAAAAAAAAAAAAAGCAAAATTTAGTGGTGTGGTGTTGCCTTTAAAAAACGCATTTGGGGAGAATTGATTTTCCCCATTTTGTGATGTTTTGCTATTCGCTATTTTGTGATGAAATTTCTTTAAAAGCAGACAATTGTTAAGAGAAATCACGCAAATCCATCTTAATAAAAATACTTTAAATAAAATAATTGATCCTGCATTTATTTTAGTAAGAGTGGTTATCGTAATAATTCGATGGTTTTACTATTTTTATACTATTTTAATAGTTTTTTTTTTTTAGAATGTTCATTCAACTGTTTTAAAATTAAATTTCATAAAAAATATTATTTTTTCATATTAAATAACTGGTAATAGTGTTTTTAATAACTCATATATTTTCATATTGTACACATACTGTGATAGTCTGAGTTGAGATAGCTAGGAAATTAATATAATTAATGGCCGTTAGTCAGAGAAGTGTAAGTTTAGTCATTGAAAACTCAGGAAATTTTTTTTTGTCACAATTTTCGTAGGAACTTTGTTGTACCAACAGGACAATACATTATGCCATAAAACTCGAATATTGCTGGAGTTATTCGAGGAACAGTCCTGTGAGTGACTCAATTTATGTGTTGGCTTCAAAATTCACCTGACATCAGCCAATGGTTTTTATATGAACTTAAAGGTTCATGCTGCCATACGACTACCTCGCAATATATATTAAAAAAGGACTAGCTGGTGAGCGCTTGGTACCATGTACTTTAGAGTGCCTATCAGTACCTTTTTGTGTGAATGCATTGGCGCGTGATTTTTGTGAAACAGTTTTGTGGACAAGTTTTCAATATTCAGGTTTTCAGCAATATTCAATACTATTTAGCAATAACATAAATCATGTTGTATGCTTGTTCTGAATATTATTCATTAACGTTCCTATATCCTCCTTTCGAATTACCATGCAGTTTTTCACTGAGTCACAATTTCCCCTCAATCGTTATTGTTTGTTTCTATTGTTTATCTTTTTTTTATTACCTACTTGAAATTATAGTAATACTATAAAAAAAAATTATATATGCAGAATTTTTTTTATTTTTATTATTAATTAATAAAAATTTCGAATAATTAATTTTTAATAAATTAATAATATACTTATATTGCTTTTTTCTATCTAATCAATGGGCTTAAAGCTTAAGAAATTTCCTTCACTCACAAAGCAGGAGATAGAGGTTGCTAAGCAACCAAGGTTCTCCATTAATCTGGCAAATCGTCGTCGTCGTGTTGTATGCTTGAATATCATATCGTTGAGTGCAAATTGAAAAAAAAATAAAATGTTAGTATATTTATTTTTATAAAAAAAAAAGAAATATGACATTAAAGGCTCATAGAAGTGCAAACACATGAAATTAGATAATGTAGGAAATAAATACTAATATTCAGCGTTTTAAAAGTAAGGAATTCATGTTTTTATTAATATTTTTGAATAAACTATTTATTTTCTATGTTATCTTTTCTTTTTGTTAGTATTTAATAATTTGTTTTTCATGCTTGATTTAAGTAATTGTCAACACTCTATCTCATGCCTCTACTATTTACAGGAAATAATAGGAATGTTCACCAGTGCCATGTTTGTGGTTATTCTACGTGGAAAAATTCTCTTTTAAAAGGCACATGTTGAAACATACTGGAGAGAGGCAACACAAATGTGAAATGTGTGGTAAAAGTTTTACAAGAAAGGATCATCTGCAAGTGCATATGATGGTTCATCTCAAGATAAATTTTTGAAAATTGTCTCAGAATTTCCAACAATAAGCAACAAAAATGGCAAAATTAAAAGAGCTAAAGGTAAAACATTCAACACCAACAATATTCTTGAGTTACATTACACCAGAAAAGTGTGGCTTAGAAGCAGCACTTCTGCTGGAACGTCTGCAGCAAACCTTTACCATATGCAGATTTCAAGTGAAGAGAAGAAAATCGACAATTTCAGCTGGTTGATTCATCAAAGTTCAATTAAATGCACCCAAGAAATAAAAATTTTCATCAGTATTTCAACTATACTTTTAATTTATCTATATCGGCAGTTCAAAATGAAATTTTAAACGTTGAGTGTTGTGATTTTTTAAAAAAATGAAAAGTGTGTTTAAAATTCTCAAAATAGTTTCGAATTCAAGTTCTATATATTTTAAATGCCTAATTAATTAATAATGCAGTTTTAAAAAGTTATACATATCTTTTAAAAGTTTAATTTTTTTAATATTATGTGGTAGTATTTTAATTTTTTATATTTTTTTAATAACTTTTTTTATGTCCTTGCTTTTGAACTAATGCTGTTATTCATTTTAATAAGTATAAATAAAAGTGTGACTTAGTAATTATAATTTTTTTTTTTTTTTTTTTTTTTTTTTTTTGTGAGGGAATTCAAATTTTGTAAACACTTGTAAATTTTTCTTTTTTATTAATCATGTAATTTGAATTTCTTTAGTTCAAAACTTGTTTAACTTCATCACTAAAGATTTTTGCATTTTCAATTTTGTTTTGAAATATTTATTCAACTTTTTCATAATTAAATGGTAAATTTATACATTTTGAGAATAATGAATAGTATTACTTTCTGTAAAAAACCATTCACAATTGCATAATTTCTTTTAAAATTAACTTTTGTTGTGAAAGTGATTCACAGAATTAACATAAAAAAAAATTAATCCTCGATGTAGAATTCTATTTTATTTTAATTCTACATGAATTATGTAATTAATAACAAAATTAAGTTATGATGTATGTGGCATTTTTTTTTACTGGTTATTTTTTTTACAATTTAGTTTTCTTTAGAATTAGTTGTAGATCCATACTCTTCATTAAATGTATATCCAATTTTTTGTTTGTTCTAAATTGTTTAAAAAATTATTTTAATTTTATCTTTTAAATTTTTTTTTCTCTGGAAGAAATAAAATCTATAGAATAGGATCAGAAAATGTAAAAATTCACAAATATTTGAAAATAAATGGCTTCTCCAAAATATTTACACTATAATTATTGATTTATTTTGTGTCGTCATTTGTAATTGAAATTGTTGTAATTATATGTCGTTGTGCAAGATGCTATTCTATTTGAACATGGCAATTTTATTAACTTACTTTTACTATTTAAGTTATCAGATGGAATCATAATAAACTTCATTTGTGTCAAAATACAAGACCTTATCAATTGACTATAAAAAATATACACCGAAATTCACATTTGGAATAACCATTTGACTGAGGCAATGAAAGCAAAAAATTAACATTTCTGATTTTACTGTAAGTTTTTCTTCTTCATATATTTTTCTCTTTTATGTCTACATGATTTATTTTATTTTTTGAAAAAGGAATTTCTGTCATTATTTTATAAGTTCTTACGTTTGTTATATCCAAATACATTCTGTACATTGATCAGTAATATTTTAATGGATTAAATAAATTGAAATTGTTTCTTTTACAATTTTGATTCTGTTGTTGTATAATATGTGATAACTAGAGTAAAGAAAATAATAATAAACTTTACGTTTTCTGTAACTTTGTCTTTACAGCAAATGACAACAAAGAATTGTTTGAATTCTAACAAATGGAAATTAAGCAAAATAACCCTTCCAATACGATTTGAAAATATAAATATAATTATTGTTAATGTGTTGCTATCTTGACTACACCAGCCTGGTGATTTGCGAGTTATACTTGCGAATAGACTGAATTCAAAGAGAACCTCATGGGTGATTGTATTCCGCAATTTCGAATAATTCCGAAAATTTAGCGCTACGTATTCCAAACTATTCCTACCTACTTCAAAAATTTCTTGTTTCCCATCCGAAATCTATCTTTTCAAAAATACTGAGTTTTTTTATCTGTAAAATAAATATGCTTAATAATATATGTATATATATGTATGGATGGTGGGATTAAGATATAATTGAATGTTTCCTAGACAAATTTTGTAAATAACTTTTGCTATGGAATGGCAAGGAGGGGGTTTAATTTATTCCGGAAAAAGGATATGTAGTTTCGAAGATTTCAATGGTATCCACAATCATCCCTGGGAAACCTGACAACAAAGATTCACTGAAAGTTCTCTTTGGATATGCTCCAATAAATTGGTAAGCTGAAAGGCTTTTGCATTGGATTTCAGGAAGATTATGCCACTCTGTATTTGCTGCTCCATTTTCTTCAAAGATAGATTTTCCATGGAGGTGTTAATCTCAAATTAAGAAGGCATTAAAACGGGTGCAACATGGAACATTCAAAATTATTAAGTTTATTTCAAAGAATAAGAAGTATTTCTTAAATAAAAAAGAATCTCTTCCCAAATCTGAATCGTCAAATTTTTTTCAAAAAGATTGTTCTCATATAGTGGAGCTCGAAATCGTAGTAATAGTTTATATTGAATTATCCTATAGTTCTATATAATAGACAGTGTTATATTTTATTTTTAATACGATTATTGCTTCCTTTCTTTTAGGTTCAGCCTTAAAATTATATGTGTGCAGCCTTTGTAACTATTCCTCGCAGTATAAGGGCAATTGGAGCAGGCACATACTGAGACACACGGGACAGAAGCCTCACAAATGCCAATTTTGTGGGAAACAGTTTCCCAGGAAAGACACCTTACAAACACATATGATAACTCATCTCAAAGATGAATAAAAATTGGATGCATTTATTTCCGATTTATGTGTATAGTATTTCGTACGAATTGATAATGCTGTATATGTTTTGTATTTCAATATAAAATATGGTTTTTTTTTTTTCGATCTACTAGAAAGAAATTGTTACGCTTTCATTTTTCAATATAAGTTACATTTATTGACGCAAGCTAGTTGGATAAGTATGCTTTTTATATTAAAAGATACAATATGTTTTTCGACCTGATTAACAAAGAAATAATTGTTAGTTTCTTTGTTACTTTTTGTAAAAATCATTAATCGGCACCTGCAAAGACCTATCATTATTTTTTGTGTTCATCACATTGGCTACGTTTTCCTCTAATATGTAATACTTGTTTTTATCACAGTAGATTTTTTTATTATTTTCAATTTGTTAATTAAATATTTCTATTGTTATATTAAATATTAATAAAGATTTGCATATAAAAGTTGTAGCTTATTGCTTATTTTGTCAATTAAATAATTAAATAGAACAGTTCTATTCAATATTATTTAAACAAAAAGAATTTAAAACATATTCTATGCTTTATATGTTCATAATTTTTTTATTTTTATTGTTTATGTACTTAATTTTTAATTCCCCCTTATTTTATGATTGAATTAAAGATGAATAAAGTAACCAAACTTTTATTGTTACATATTTGTATCAACATATTAACAATATTTATTACAATATTGTTATTGTATTTAGTTTCAAAAATGCGAAATATTCTTCTGTATCATTAAATGAGATTTTTGTTTGTAATACAGCAAAATATTTTAAACACCTTTAAATCGTAATTTTGACTTATTTTCTAGAAGAATGATTTCGTTTTTTAAGTTTTCAATGTTTTTGCTTTTTTTTCTCCAGTTTCGTTGATTTCACAGGAAATTTATGTTGGGCATAAATAACAAAATGCGAATGTAGTTGTGACGATACGTTCAGCGACTATAAGGATACAAAATGCATTTAATTGTTTCTGACTTAAATAAAAATTAGAAAAATGCACAAATTCTTGCTGAAGTAAAAATCCGCTTTCTTATTTATTGTTTGCTCCTGTGTATTTTTCTAACAATATTTCCCAAAAATCTCAATACAATTTATTTTTATATTATTTATTTGCTTTTTTTCTGTCTTTTTCATTTTTATGTTTTCATCTGTATTTTATACGATAATTTGCGTCTAATTTCAGACTTTTGGATTTAATAGAAAATGTAGAGGATGTAGGTAATACAGCCATTCTGTGCAATGCGAAATTGTGAATGTTAAAACAAAGAAATATATGAAAAAAAAATAATAAAGATGAATATGCATAAATTCTCATAAAAGGCACGGAAAAAAAAAAAATGAAAACAAACATAACTGAAAATAATTTATTAAGAAAAGGACGAAAATTTTGCAAAATAATACGTAGGGAATATTGCAATTCATTAGTAAAAATTCCCTTTCCTTTTATTTCTATATATATTACTTCCTTATCTTTTAATATAACTGCCTTGAGATGTGGGTTGAATGCCGCATAAATCAGGTATATTTATTATGTTAAAATATGTCATTTCCTTTTTATAATACATTATTCCAATTCTATCTATTATATTGTCCAATTTTAATATCAGTTATTTAAAAAAGCGTTTTTTATCGCAATGATCTTTGAAACAAATGAGAAACGTCATACTTTCGAGTGCAAATTAAAAAATTAAAATGTCTGAAAGTACATTTTTTTAGTTTTTTGTTTTTAGGAACGAGTATTATAAAAATAAATACGAAGAATCATCATAATAAAAGCATAAAATTAATGTTATTTTTATTTTCTGGATTATATAATCTAAAATATGCATAGTACTGTAACCTGATATTCTTAAAGACGCCCTTTTGAACGTTTAATAATATAGAGTAAAAAAAAAAAAAAAAAACAGTATTTCAATGTTTTGATACATATTTCTTTGATTGTATTTTATGTCGTCATTAAAAAAAAAAAAAAATTGTATGAACTATATTTGTTTTTCTTGACTTTTTTAAAGTAATTATCAACAATATCTCATATTCGTACCGTTTTGTTTGAACTTTCAGGAAATTATAGGAATCCTCACCAGTGTCTTATTTGTGGTTACTCTGCATCGACTAAATCTCTCATAAGAAGGCATATGCTGAAGCACACTGGAGAGAAACCACATAAATGTGAAATATGTGGTAAAGGTTTTGCAAGAAAGGACTACCTCCAGGTGCATATGATAGTTCATCTTAAGAAAAACCATTGAATAATATCTCAACATTTCCGTATCAATGTGCAACTGTTTTGGCAAAATAAGAGAGTTGAAAATGAAACATTGTGAGCGAACAATATTTACTATGGTAACCTAGGATAGCATTTCATATTGAGTGTCAGAAAAATAATAAATCGTAATACTTCCAAAAGCGTTCAAGTCGTCATTTCTGTTATTATTTCTTTCGCACCGGAATAGTAGCACTTATGCCATAATATCAACATCAATATCAATCTCTTACTGTAAGCAAGTTTCCAGTGAAATGAAGCTGATTGGTCCAAAGGCAGATGGCCCATCAGGTCTCAATTTATTAAAGTTTTGATCAGTATTTCAACAATAGTTGTTGTAATTAATCTTTATTAGTGAATTTTTATTAAATTGTGAAATTTTAAAAATGGTATTTGTTATATTTTTAAAAAATGGAAAAGTGTATTAAAATTTTGAATTTAAATAATAGATATTTTAGCAATTGTTTCAAAATTTCTAAAAGTAAATACATGTTGGAAAGTTTTTTTTTTTTTTTTTTTTTTTTTTTTTGTAATTTTTCTCTAATTTTATTTTAGTTTTCTAATAAGTTCTTTTTGTTCTTGTTTATGAATTGCTATCATTCATTTAAGTAGATATGAATAAAATATGTTCCTTTTTTTCTTGCTGTCTAATTAATTTTTTCTTCCTTTGTTTATGAACTTATGTTGTTGGTATAGATATGAAATAATATGCTGTAAGTTTAATAGGTATGGATAAATTTGCGGCTTATAAAATCTCTTTGTTTTGGGATTTTAATTTTTTTTTTGTCAAATTTGATTAATTCAAATATTTTAAACTCTCATCTCAAGGAAAATTATTGAATAACGTCTCAGTATTATCATATTTATATATGGGTTATTCGTAGAATTTTCGGTTGAAATCTACAATACTGTACCCCTGAGAAAGTCGCCAATCTTGCAAACACTGAATATTTCGCCAATGTTCTAGAACAGGGGTCTCCAAACTACGGCCCACGGGCCAAATCCGGCCCGCCGAAAGATTCTATCCGGCCCGCGGATAGAATTTTAATTTTCCGGTCCGTGGCAAATTAAAAGAAATATAAATTTATACATTATATATCTATCTCCTTTTCTACTTTGACTAAATATATTTTTTTTCCTTTTTTTCAAAGGACTGATGATCTTTTTACTTTCTCTATTTTTGTTCTACAAAAACCTAAATCGACGGAAATAGCCAGCTCAGACAGCAGACAGCTTTCAATAGGAAAAGAATTTGCAAGTTGAATTAGTTGAGTTACATTCTAACAATTATCTCAAGCAGTTGTAATGGCAAAAGTAGAGATTTACAAATCAATATCGAAAGTAGGTTTCCGAAATTCAATAATATCTCACGGTCAGAAAATCAGTGCTGTGTTTGCTTCATCTTATATGTGAACAAGTGTTTTCAACTATGAATCTGGAAAGAATTATTGCAAGAGTAGACTGACAGATGAGCATTTGTGATTCCTTATAGTGAGGTTCTCACTTCGAACGTCACTATAAGGAACTTTTAAAAATGAAATCTCAATTTCATTTCTCTCATTAACATATTTAAATTGTGATACTTGTATATTGTTTTTAAAACTTTAGCAAAATTTTTCTTGGCCGCCAAACTTTTATTTCAATTTTTGGCCCGCGACCAAAAAGTTTAGAGACCCAAGTTCTAGAATAATGCAAATGTTAGGGTTACAATACTGTAATTAGAAACTTCTTTTCCGAACGATATAATGACAATGAACAATATATAAATATAATGACTTTGAAACAGAATTTTTATTTATAGTAAATAAAAACAGAAATATATATTCTTTTTAAATAATTATTCCGCTAAATTATCGATTAGTCCGAGATTGTTCTTATAACGTATGTCGACTACTGATGCAGAATATAAACAATTTTTATGATGTTGCCACTCATAAGAATATGATACAAAAAAAAAACGATTTTTTTACATTAATAACTTAAATTTGATTATCAAATAATTATTTTCTTTTATGCAGCTGACACAGTTAAAGTTTTGTGACAACACTATTTGAATTCGCACTGAAAAATGCAACTTTTAATTTTTAGAGCGTTAGTTCACGGAAGAAGCGCTGTTGGAATGTATTAAATATTTTTGTGATGGTTCTTGTTTTCTTTATTCAGTTAATATAGCCTATGCAAGGACAGATTTTAGTGAGACGATGAAAAGTTCATTTTTCTTCAACAAAGGATATATCAGAATAAAATGTAAGTTATTCTCTGATACTTCTTTTTTATTTTTTATTATTAATATTTTATCATTCGATTTCGGCATCGTAAACAACACAAAATATTTTTGACATAATAGAATTTTTTTTTTTTTTTTTTTTTTTGCGTTTTAGCGAATAATTTTGGCGTAATTTTATCTTAATAGTGATTATTATCGTTGTTAAAATGATATATTTTTGTGAGTTAGCAAAACAAAATTCCACATAATAATTTGGCGTTAAAGCGATAAAATTTGGCTTAAAAGCAATTTAAGCATACACTTTTAGGCATAATAGTGCTACAATTTGGCGAAAAAGCATTTTAGGAATAAAATGCATCTTAAGGATAAAAATTGGCGATAAAGTGGTAAATTTTGGCATGATAGTGATAATATTTGGCGTTAACGCGATAAAATTAGGCGTAATTTTGACGTAAAAAATAAGGAATAAAATTTGACGTAATAGTTGTTTGGCTACTAATATTGGCGTAATAATGATTTATGGCGAGGAATTTTGGCAAAATAGCGTTTTACAACGATAGCGAACTTCGGAGGCCATTTTGTTTTATAGCGTATTCACTATGTTTACCTGGCGATTTCGCATTCTGACGAGGCATTTGTCACAAAAGGTACAGGATTCTAGATTTTTAACATTCATTGATATATTTATATTTGCCGAGAATAGTATATTGTTAAGTAATATTATTGTAATAGTATATTAGTATATTGTTTCTGTAAAAAGGTAAACAAAAGAAAATTGTACAATTTATTTATTGTGGTTGAGATCAGTACCAACACAGTAAAAACAAAACATAAAAAATTAAATCCTCCATGTAGAATTTATATTTTAATTAGAATTTTAATTTAACTGTGTTATTAATTACAGAATTAAATTACAATCTTTGTGTTACTACTTTTCGGTTTTTTTTTTTTTTTTTTTTTTGGAATTTTCTTTCAAATTGGCTGTAGATTCATATATGTACTTTTCATTACATGTGTATCCAATTCTTCTGAATCCATGAATATTTGAAATACCTCTTTTAATTTTTAACTTTATAATTTTAACTACATCTTTTTGTTTTCTCTGGAAAGAAACAAAATTGAAAGAAGATAGTTTAGAAAGTCACAAATGTGTTAAAATAACTTCCTCAAAATTGTAATTGGCATAGTTATTATTTATAGTGTCTTATGTGGCCAATCTATAATCCTGCTAGAAAATAACAATTTATTTAATTTATCTTTAATAGCGAAAGAAATTATTGTATGGAATTATAATAAACTTCACCATTTATACTTGTGTCAAAACACAATGTCTTATCAATTGATGATAAAAAGATGTACATCTTAATTTGCATTTGGAATAGCGTTTGACTGAAGTAATGAAAGCACATTTACATTTCTGATTTTACTTGAATAATTTTTCTTGACCATATATATATATTTTTTTTTGTGTACATCTTTTGAATATTTTTTATTCTTAGTTAATGACGTTTGGGAGAATTTTTAGATATTCTTTACATAATTTCGTATATAGATATTCTTTACATAAATAAAAACCCATTTGAATATATATAGTATATATACTAATTTACAAAGTACCAAAAATATTGTTACACTTGTAAAAATTTATTTCCATATTAAAAAAAATGTCTTTTGATATTTTTTTATTCAAAAAAAAGAAAAAAATTTTTTTTTTTTTTTAATGTTGTTTACTACATTTCAATGATTTGCCATTAGTCTCGCGCTACACATCAGCTTTTCCATGTTTGTTTGAGTCATCAATGTTTTTGGATTTTTGGAATATGATTTACTGTTGTTTCATTGTTTAAACATTGCTCAATCCTCCGTTTGTAGCACTGATAAATTAAGAAAATAAATTGAGAAAACATTCAATTGAAATTAGCATCGAGAATTCCGATTTTTCATTGCTTCACAATAACAAATTAGATATGTTACATGAAACTAATGGTTCTTGATGCCTGTTATAATTCTTTTGTACATCAAATTCAGGTTTTAACAATGTTTAAACAATGCAACAACAGCAAACATTTTTTTTTTGTGTGTTTTCTCACGGGGAAAAAACCCGTCCAAGATTCGATATATTGTGAGAGATTAATAGTTCACTCATTGAAATGTTGGCAATGCCACAAAAATATAAGCTGTCTTAGTTTTTGTTGTTTTCAGGAAGTACATTTAAAATAATTATTTAAATATTTATTATTTATAATATTTGAAGCTTTTATTTATATTTGCTAAATATGTATTAGTGGATATAAATAATTAATATGAAATAAAATATTAATGAATACAAATTTTTTAAAACCCTTTTTGTTTTTTCGGATGCTTAAGTGTTAACTCATACGACTTCACACGTTTTCACTCTTCAATTGACCAACCTTAATGGGGTATTTACTGTGTTGTGTTTGATGTCATAAAACATATACAATATGTATGTATACGTCCGCTTTGGAATAAGTTTAACTTGATATACGTCCTATTTGAAAGCGAATTTTTTTTTTGGAATACGACTTGGTTGGGTTAAAATAAGCTACTTCGTAGAGAAGTACCACTCCAAAGAAAGTCCAAACAAGCCATAGTAGAATTATTTAGAGTGGTTATATAGTACAATGCTACATTTTTGAAACATGCTGAGGAGAAGGCAAAAGCAGTGTTCTTTGACAAGTTTTTCAATAAAGTCGAATTGAATAATCGTCAACCAGGTTCCAAGTATGGTATTAAAAAAAAAAAAAACCCCACAGAAAATTGGTAAACTTTCATTCATGTATGTATTTAATATAACTGTTTTTATATTTAAATAATTTGGAACTAAAATGTGTTTTCAATTATTTTATACAACAATGTCAATAACAATTGAATGTTTTAATTATTTCCTTCTGCTTCTTATACCAAATAGGACATATACTATGATGAACAGATTGAGGATCACTTAAGATCTATGCACCACTGTAGACTGAGAACAAATGAGATAGACAAATATTAAAGGTATTTGTATTTTCTTTTTAATATGTTTAAAACAAGAAATGTACATCTCATTCTTTCTTTTTTTGTACACTATACACTCAATAGGCTGATAATTAACAGTATTATCTAAAGCACCTATATTTAAAAGTAATTTCCTCGACCTGCAATTTCCAAGTAGGCTTCAACTCATCTTCTTCCGGAACTTAAAAACTCTTGCAGGTGGTGGTTGAACGACAAAAAGAACTAGTCACTAGAACATTACCATAAAATATATTACACCTTTCAAACTAGAATGATAAACAATGAAACTCTTTCAACATGCAGTTGTCGATTGATTTTTGTCAAATATATATGTATATATAGAAACGCCTTGGGTTTAGTAAATTTTTAGAATAAGACTGTTGCATGTATGCATATATTTTTATACAAATTCTTTTGACTAGACAATTATTTAAAAACAACAATCGCTAAGAAATAGTTCAAGTGCAACTCAAAACTGGAATTATTAATTACAGGGATTCGAAATAATAACATTCTTTTCTGTAGATTGCAGATAGGGAAATTTTTTAGGGGAAAAATAAATGCTTTTCCCCAGTAAAACTCTCTAAGACACTGGTATCCGCGTGAAAGACATTATGGCAGTTTAAAGGATCAGAGACAATTGTGTGAATTGCACGAAAATCATTTTAAAAGCAAGAACTGTTTCACACTCGAGAATTTTAATTCAATGTATTTATATTGTTCTCAATAAAAATAGGATCAAATTATTTATGGTGTAGTAAATATCTCAGAAGACGAAACACACAACTCCATTCCAAAACATTGGAAATGATGAATTTAATATCATTATAGTTGTTATTGTCTATATCGGTAATAAAAAGTAGTTATTATAGTTGTTATTGTCTATATCGGTAAAAATATATTGAAATTGGTTAGATAAGCTTGTTAATATTAATGCATTTTTTTTGAGAAGTTATAATTTATCTTGAGGTTATGGCAGTTGATTATAAACTGTCATAAATTTATTGGAAAAATATTTCATGAATCATTCAGAAATAAATTTGAAACGGCATGTCGCAAAACAAGAAACAGTTTTCAATTTAAAAATAATTTTCGTTGTGTTCATTATACGCACTCTTAACTGTCAGAACGAATTTAAATGCCATCAACTATACCGTAAACATTTCTTATAGTCAAAGAGTATGTGGGATCAGTGAATTAATTTATTCAAATTCGAAAAAATTACTTGGAATAGCTAATTTAATTTTCGAAGAAAGGCAATTCTAAATTCAAATTCGCCTTTTTTTATATATAATATGGCAGGTTAAGGTTCTTAAATTTTTCTGCTAATTATTGTGGTGAGGTAGTGATACTATTATTTAACTAGCGTAGCTGCCTTTTTTTCTTTTTTAAAGATTTAAGAAAATTGCACATTTTTTTCCTATTTAAAAAGGGGAGATTAAATGGCCATGGGAACTGAAAATTTATTAAGCGTTGCAAGTGCTGTTAAATTTACTGTTAAATCAAATGTTTACTTAGTAAGTTATGCATAAGATCTATCAGATAGTACCGATATTTTGCTCAAATTAAATTGAGGACTTTTTTTCTTCCGAACTCCAGTAAGTAACTCTCAACAATTTTACATACTGACTTTAAAAAAAAAAAAAAAAAACTGCTGTTAACATGTCAGAAAAATTGAACAACTCTACAATATTTTTAAAACTGTTTCTTACATAGCACTATTCAACAATACACCAACAAACAGTTACAAATATTTTTTTTTCCTCAATATATCTTTTCTATTTTAAAGAAAAAAATTTTACTATACAAACATGTTACGAATATTTTGAGCAATAAATATGTTTTTCAATCACAACGATATATTTTTTCTCCGTTAACCTTTGTTTATGCATCTAAATTATCAATTAGCAGGACTTGATACATACTCCATGCCTCTTTATGCTAACTTGCTTCAAAAAATTGGGATGCTTTTGACATTATTTTTTTCATAGATGTCATGTTCGAAAAACTTCCATAACTCTATATATTTAATTGAAAATAAAAGTATTTTGCATATTAAAATATTCGAAGAACATTTTTTTTTTTTCCTAATCTAGAAGAGTGATTAAGAGCTGAAATTTGCTATTAGCTGTTAAAATTAAGAACGATAATTCTGCATGGAATAAACTGAACTAAACTGGCAACATTATAAATACAGTGAATAGCATTAAAAAGTTTTTTGTTGTTCTCAATAGGAATGTATACATTTCTGATGTGTTTTTTTTGTGTCATTATTCCTATTTGCATAACTTTATATATTTCTTCGAGCACTTAGTTAAGCTCTACAAGCTGTTTTACTGTTCTCTACCAGGGTCACAATTGGCAATATTTATTTATTCAAATAAAACTGGCAAATTTATTTAATCAAATAAATTTGGCAATATTTAATAATATTTTAATGCACAAAAACAAAAAAATTAGAATGCTTTCATACGAAAAAAAAAAAAAAATTATATAACTTAACATTTTACCGAAATTACTTCATTAGAAAAATTTCAATATTAGATTTTTTTTCTTGCTATGTTTAAGATTTATTTCAAAACAAGACAAGATTAAAATGCTTCAAATCTGCAAGTTTAATACATCAAGCAAATCAAATTAACTTTGATTTTAAGAAATATTAACTGCAAATTAACAGTATTAATTATTAAATCATTAATAATATTTTGATCAAAACTTCTAATTCTTTTGATAACAGCAGTTATGCGTTTTAAAATTCTTTTTAGAGAACTTTTAACTGTAGCATACTTCGTCAAAGAGATTAATTGCGCATAAAATTACTGCAGAAAAATATAATGGCTAGCTTGTTTTGTCAAGTGCTAACGATCATAATGTTATTTCTGAATAAAAAAAATTAAAACATAATTAAAATATATTTTTTGAGAATCCTTATCGATTCCAAAAGTGATTAACAATTTTGTAGCATAAATAAATTAGCTAAAACATGTACCAAAATATTTTTGAAAAATTATATATATTTTAAATATTTTGCTTTATTTGATTTTTTGAATTCCAAACACAATTTATTCAAAACCATGGTTATTAAAATATATTTTTGAAGAAAGATTTTAGATGACTTTAGGGTAAGAACAGTAAATCAGCCTTTTGTAATTAGTATAGGTCAGTCTTACTGTCAGTTTTTCGTTGAAGTTTGACAGTGAGTGTTCTAAGAAATGTGTGCCTCCAAATTAATTCCATTCTTTTCCACTTCTGCAACTATTTTGAGGAGGAAAGGGGCCGTGGCTTGGTATTGGCGCCATTTTGAGGAATGTTGAATCACACTTGCCATCAGACCCTCTGAACAGTTATTCCAAAGAAAAGAAATCATTTGAATTGAATAGAATTGAATTGAACTGAACTGAATTAATTATTTCTTTACTGCAGTTGAGTTCCAGAAAGACCCATGTGAGTTTTTCGAATATTTTCTATATACCCGTGCACTTATTTTAGTTATTTTTTTTAGTTAAAAATTCAAATTTAAATAAAACATTCTATATAATTTTAAAAATCATTTGATCCTGTATTTTTGATCAAAAATTTTCTAGGTAAGAGTTCTTTTTCCAAAGAATTTTGATTAAATTCAACATCGAGCCTTTCTTAACTCACATAATTTATTCGAAATATTTATAGCATTGTAAGTTTGCGCTTTTAAGTATGTAAATAGGGATTTCATAAAAATTCTTGAGCCTCGAAGATCGTTATGGTTACATTAAATGTTGTTCAGTCTTTTACAAATTTGAGCGTTTCGAATAGTGGACGACAGTTCCTCATCATACATAGCTGCTATAGTTTATTTCAGCAAATTGATTAAGCCCATTAAGAAAAGGATTAAGTTAGAACTACACATGTTTTTCCTAATATACTTATTTTGCACATCTAAATAATACACTTGTGTAACCTAATAATTATTGTATAATTTTTAAGAACGAAAAGTGCTTAAATTCATTATTACACTATGAAAGATGTTTTACAAAATATTTGCACTAAATATACTGCGGCCATTTTAAGTATTATAATAATTTTCTAAATTGCCTTTTATGAAAAAAACGTAATTAATAAAACAATTTTTAATATTGATTATTTGATACAAATGTTTATCTAAAATATGGTATTTTCTTTTAAAAGTGAGAGAATAAACGGGGAAAATATTTTTCCTATTACAACTTTCTCTAAGCATCAATAAATATTTTAATTATTTAGGGAAATATTTCATATCCTAATTAAGATTTGTAAATAAATTAAAGAATGTACTAATACGTTGGTGATATATATATAATGCAGTCAAATCTCGTTATAAGACGACCCGGTAATAAAGTCATTTTGTTTATTCCCTTGAATGAACAGCCGCACATAAGACCACTTCATTTATAAATTCATTTTAGACTAGTTTTTAGAGGTGTCTTTATATCGAGATTTGACTGCTTATTTAACAACCGTTAATAGGTAGTAGAAGAGCTAAAATAAAAAAATTTATTATCAAAAATGTATCTTACAATTGCTGTAATCATACGCAAGTATTTACTGTCTCTTTTCAAATAAGGGTATTGTTTAACATATGTATTAGGACGCCTCTAAAGACTAGTCTAAAATGATCTTTTACACGGTCTTTTATGCGGTGGTTAGGAGTTTTTCTAAGTAACATTACAAACAATGACGTTATATCCAGGTAGTCTTATAATGGAGTTTGATTTTAAAATATACATACTCTCCATATACATATGTTAAAAATTTTTTAGCAGCCATCTTTTATAGTGTAATAATGATTATCGATAATTATTTTTTATCTAATCTTTAATTTTTATTATGAAATTAACTAATGTTAAATACAGAATCCGTACCTTTTTTTTTGAAAATGCGCTTTATTTATAATCAAGCTCTAACAAATAAAATATGTATTAAATAAATGTAAAATTGTAAATTACATATCTTGTGGGGGTTTGCATGGGATTTAATTATGCGAATATAAATATTTAGTAACGTATTTCTCATCCGCCATAAGCGAGTTTATTTATTTTAATCGTTAAACTAATATTAAATGTTATTTAAAAATGAGTAGGATGTTTTTTTTTTTTTTTTTCTTAAAAAAAAAGTATTTAATTAATTACTTGGAGCTCTTAATCACTATGAGCTTTATGGAAAAAATTATCTTATTAATTATTGTAAGTGATAAAATATTAATTTTTTTATCAAATTACAAAAAATATTTAAATTTTGTTATCAAAAATGCTTTTATACTTTAACAAACTAAATATTCGCTTGTTTAAGTTATTTTTTTTTTTTTTTTTTTTACAGATTTGGCCTTGAGATATAATTTATTTTTAAATCTCGAAAAGCAAATTAATGCCGATAATCATTGGGATGCTTATGGCTTTTTGCTTTATTTAAATCAATATTAAATTTCTCCTTTTAGAATTAAACATCTTAACTTTAAATACAAATTATAACAACAATTTAAATTTTTTATAGTTTATTAGATTTAAATTAAACTATCATTAATTGGCCAACTTTTTTTCAAAATAAGCTATTTAATGAAAAAGGATTTCCTAAAATTTTATTGGGTATGAATACTGCTGTTTTTATCAACGAATTCTAACCAATTATTTGATGCAATACCACAATTTAATTGCATTTAATGCTTTAAATATTTTGGAATTTGACTTTATATTATAATTTTTAAATATTATTAAAAAATATTTTTGAGCTTTCTGATTTTTTATCGCAGAATTGACAATAACCACTTTTTTTAAAATGGATTGAGTTCGAATCAAGTGTTGCAATTTGTTCATTAATTGAAAATAAATCAAATAGAAAAGAAACAAAATTTTAAAACTATTTTCATCAATTTTTTTGGAGATTATATAAAAAATTGGGCCAGCTTTATACAAATAAAAATTTTGAAGAATTTGTTTTTAATTCTTTTCGAAATCTCTTAAATGTTCTTTTTAAATCTATGGGAAAAGAAAAAAATAACCGTATAAAAGGAAAAACCATGACTGCCGTTTTATAATTGATGGAAAAATGAGGAATTCAAATTCAGTGTTGACACTAAATTCATTGGAAATTTCTCTTTCATACTTATTATTCATACCTCTACTATCAAATTAGGATGAAAAATGTAACAAAATGGCACGTATTTAAGAATAAAAATATTAAATTGTTTTAATTATTTTATTTATAGATTTACCCTATTGAATTTAGAATGCATATAGAACTATTATGTCAATATTTTTTTTTCTTGTTTTATAGATTAAGTTGAATAAATATTTGAAGTTTTAAATAATTTTTAACGATAACTTTAAATTGAAACCATCATCATAAAAAAAAACCGTATCTCTTTTTTAAATTATTATGCTTATAAATTTTTGTCGCTCTATTTAACAATGGTACGCCCAAATTAGAACTATTTTATTTGTTTTTTTTTTATCGTAATTGAAGAATAACTAAAAAAAAAAAATTTTTTTAAGGAAAAATTCTCATTTTGAGCTTATTAACTTATTATTTTTATCCCTACATCTGTTCAGTGCGAACAAGATAATTATATATATTTTTTTCAGGAACTGCTTCTTTTGCTACCAGTATACTGCTCGGCCAGATGAAAAAGATAAGTCACTTGAGTTCAATATTAAAAAAAGACGGCTAATACTCTCGAAAATAAGAGAGATTGATCAACTTAGGGCTATTTGATACCCATAGTCTTCCTTCATGGCAACTTGCCAGGACCTATCTTGCACAACTGGCCGAGCAATACCTCCTACCTCAAAACGACGGCTGTATTGAGAGATAATGGCAGAGTGCAGACTTTTAAACCGCTAATGAAGTAGCAAGAAAACAGATCTGCACGCTATGAAAAGGCTACCCTATGTTTTAAATAACTTTTCTCTATACTTATTTGTATATTGTAGTTAATATTCATAAATACATCAGAAACAACAACCGATCGTATATTTTGCTGCTCTGAGAATATAGTTGCAGTAGCAGGAAAGGGGCACTTATTTACTGCAAATTGAGCTCAGTGACTTCTAGTTTCACGTTTTCTGTTCTTTTTTTTTTTCTCTCGCTCTGTTTGTTTTTCAGTGTACAAATCACAGGCTTTGATTTCCTAAAACACTTCGCCCACACTCTTGCGCCAAACGTCGTTGGCAACCACCAGCCGTTTGCTATTGTAAATTTGACAGTTTTTAGCAAACATTCAATGAGATACCCAAACATTTAATTACCTGTAAGGAAACAGCCGACCAGAAACGCATCACCTTTTACAGTTGAATTCGACGGACAGAGTGACTCTTCAGTTGTAGGTTTCAGAATTTAAGATCAAGAACTTCTTCCATTACAAGTTTTTCCTATGTCGAATCAGTTATCTTATATTAAAAATATGCTACTATACAAGGCCCTTGGAAGAATACATAAAACTCTTCCAACTTTTTACACATTGCGTTACATTATAATTAGCAATCGTTAACTACTTCAATGATTCTACGTTCGTGTATCAATGACGCTTCGTTACAAGATCTTATTGTTTATTTTAAAAATGTGACCTCATATTTTTCATTCTAATTCCAATTGTATCGAAAATTATTTTTGGCAGTGTGCTAAACGTTTGATTGTTCATTCCGAGGGAGGGAAACATCCACCCTCTTTCCTTCAAGGCAAACAGAACCTACTTGAAGGGATCACCCTGTCCGTTCTAGTTGGGATAAGTTACAATTTGTTGAATTTTTTTCCCTAAAATTACAAAGGCAATGATGACGACAGACGTTAACACTCGAGAGGAGGCTTGCTGAGTCCTGAGGAGGTGCAGTGGTCCTTCTTGTAGAGGGGGCGTTGCCGTCGAAGTGCGCCTTGACGGGGTGAGGGAGGGTGGCTGACCTGTCCCCCTCCCCCTCAGCTTCCAGACGGGCGACCCGGCCTTGTCGTGAGCCGCTTGCACATACACCAGCCCCCCTTTCCCAATGGAGTTGGAGGCCCTGCCCCCTGTGATGGTGAGGGTGGTCCGAGTCCGAACGCTCGGAAGCGTCCATGTCGTCCATACCATCCGTCACCGTTTTGCTGCGAGGGGTGTGGAAGTTCTGATCGAGGTTGTCATAGGTCTCCTCCTGCTGCTCCATGTTGCCGGCCGAGTGGCGCTGGGACGCCTTGGGCCGCTTCTTGCCACTAAGGGTGCGCGCCATGCTGCTGCTGCTGGGGTTTTCGGAGCGGCGCAGGGTCGAGCTGCCCCCGCCGGATTTGTCCTTAGGGATGGGCTTGTTCACAGGCACTGTCATGTTGCGCACGCTCTCGCGGATGATCTGCCGGATGGTGCGCAGGAAGGCATTCCGGAACTCGCTCGTGCTGCCGAAGGACAAAGAGAATGTCATTGCATGCCTTTGATCTTGGTCGTACAGAAATCGATCTACTCATGCAATCATTAACAACCTTTTTTTTTTTTTTATAAATGAAAGAACATATTTGTAATACACTATAATTCACGTTTTACAAATAGAATCACAGTAAATATTTAAAAACGATTAATCGTTTTCTGTTTACATAAATTAAAGCTACAACACCTTTTTTGCAGAGCATGGCGTCATTATATTATCAGATTTTTGTAAAGTTAAACTTCTCATATAAGTGTCAAGACAAGTTCAGCAACCTTTTTCGTTACGGAAGTAAGTGGAGCTATTTTGCTCATTTCGTGCAAAATTAGATATGCACATCGTCACTTTCTATTTTATATTGATAAAGTGGAAATCGGTCGATTAAATAAGGATAATGATCAATTCGACACGCTGTAGTTGTCAGTTACTCTGATTTGCTTCCTAGTGAATTAATTCAAAACCACGATCCTATTCAGATTTCAATCTGAATATTATAAAGATCTATAATATCGTACCCTTTGTGCCAAATCGCAAGTAAATAAACAGCCAATGTGGTTTTTATATGAAATAAAACAAATTAATAATTAAGCTTTACTGAATTGTATTTTTAGTTTGGATAGCTAATTTATCACTTTAATGATAATAATAATAAACACATTCCAAAGACATTTCCTACTCTCACATTCAGTGGATTATGATCATATTAAATTAGAATCTCAATTTTATGTTATTATTTCAAATATAAAGTTTCATCACCACCAGTTACTAAAATATGCATCAGTAGGAGGTACATAATTCTTAGAGTGGGATCAAATTTCCACTATCCTGGTGAAGTTTTCAATGTAAATTTTTGCTTCAAATGATGCCAAAATCATTGATTCCTTTTAAGAGCAAACTCATTGTTGAAAATGAACAATTTACTACTTCAGTTTACTAAACGCCATGACAAGAGTAGAGTCAAAATGACTAAAGATATAGTACCGAAAAGTACTGATGATGTTAATAATTGAATCATGAAGAGATTTCATCCTTCAGTTACCACAAGCCAAGCCAAAGGGATCTTTTTTGAAATTAAAACTGCAATGTCCAAGAATAGACGGACGGTTTGGCTAATTCTTTCAAATTTGGGCGCTGTTTTTAAGGTGCCATATTTTTGGAATGTTTAGTGGTGTAGGGAGGAGGTACCCACCTGTTGGATAGCTGGTAGATCTTCTCGGACCTCCTCTGGATTTGGGAACGGAGGTGGATGAGCTCCCAGAGGAAGTGGGAGTCTCCTTCCTTCACGCAACCTGCCTTTCACTTGTACCTCGGTCACGGGAATCAGCACCTGGTATCGGATGATTTCCACCTCTGCGGACCCCGTCTTGCTTGAACCGCCCTGCAAAGGAAATAATGCACTGAGATACTTTTTCTTTGAAATCGGCACCATGGTTATTTGCCGTATCCAAACATAATTTAGCCAGGGATACATGATCCGTGGCCCTCCTTCAAAGCACGATGTCTTTTAAAAATATCATAGATGACTTTTGAAACAAATTTTTATTGAAGTCTAATTCTAGTTTAAAACATTTCATTATCAGAACGCCCAAGTCAGTGGTTATGTGCGCTGTTAGCGTGAAGGTGTGACACGGTTTGGCAGACGTTTCAATCACAGCTTTCAGGTGATTCATTGCCGATTGTGATAAAATATGTTAAGTGTTTCTTATCGATAATCAAGATACCTGGTTTAGAGATTTCAGGGTTTAGGGCACCCAAAACGGCCAAACGGTTACCCCAAAATCTCCCCCTGGAGGTCAATGTTTTCCCCTTATTGTTATGGAGTATTCGCAGTATACGTAAGGTGGAACACAAAGCCTACTGATGTTTGACAACAAAATATATATATATTTAAAGAATAAATATAAAATATTTATATAAAATATTTTTTTAATTTTTTCTTATTTATTTGCAAACTTCAGAAATAAGAACATTGGTTACATATTTTTCTGACCTGGATGCAAGTTCCCCATTTAAATTAGTTTCTTCTTTCTTTCTTGCCCTAACTCAAAATACTGAACTCTGTAGGCTATCAAAATATTAGCTATAGACAAATGTTTATTTCAAGAGTCTATTGAGCAGTGACGTAAATTACATGTTATTTAAAATTGCTGACAATAAAGCAGTTGTTGAAAGGACAGGCCTATTTGGATTAACATTTATTTTTGAACAATCATTTTAATGTGTGAATATTAAAAAACTGAATAACAGAAATCATTTGATTAATCGGATTGTTCGGATCGGAATTTTATACTTGGTTACAACAAAAATCAGATTCAAATACAAAATAATTCTAATTTACTTTTTATTATAATATATTTATTTTTTATTAAGTTGTTTTATGTATAAAAAAAAAAATAAATGCATGATTTTCATATTAATTTTTTTTCATGCGCCCCGAAGACTGAAACCTGTGCATCCATATTCCAGGCCTACTATAGTAGTAGCTAATCTGCTTTTGAAAACAAACCCGGTGGAGATTGTGACAGAAGTGCTTCGCATCGACAGCCGGACTGCAAAAATTCGTCCTTGCTTTACAAGTGACAATAGCTTCTACAAAGATTTCATTCTTTACAGTATATAACGGTAAGTTTGAAATTGACTAAACGCATTTTTTACAACAATATTATCTAATCAGTCTACTTCTTAGAAAATTACTAAGTATGGTAATTATTCTATTGCACATTAGAAATGGCATGTCTTGATTTGCCTTATCATTCTGATGTTGGTTTGCATGTGCTCATTGTGAAATCACCTGTTGAATTCGATCAACTATGAGGGTAATTTGTATGCTCATTTACTTTATGTTGAGCAAAATGAAGCCTCGAATGACATAGGGGTTTGGCACTTTCGTATGCATATTAAACTATATAATAAATAAAATTGGTTGCTTACTTGTAAGAATGCAACAGCTGTTCATGGGAAAATATTTTTTATAATTTAAAATACATAACTTAACTTCACTATATCATAAATATTAACTTACAAGATAAGTTAAGTTAACCGATAAGTTAACTTTTCTCTGAATACATTATATTTTTAGCTTTGCAGAGTAACAAAAGTTATTGAAAATAATTTCAATTATATTTTAAAAAATTAAGCAAAAAACACACCAATTCATAATTACTTAGAGATATAAAAAAAAAAGTTTTGTTGAAGAAAAAGCATCAAAGTACAGCGTTTACTGAAACTGATCCAAGATGGTCTCTCTGCTATTTATTTATACAAGGTGTCTCAGCACCATATTTCAAATTTGTTAGAACGACAGGATACACTGAGACGACTCGGTATAGCACAGAAATGCAAGGTCAGAACTGCTTTGAATGCAAAGACCAGAAAGGAAAAAACGCCACGTAAGTGAATATGCAGTTTATTAATTATTTATCTGCAATGATGCGCTACAGCTCGCGTACTCAATTATTATTGGATTGTTCTGTATTAGTTTAGCACAGCCTCCTCTACATTCGAAATCCTTAATGTTCGTTCTCTACTCATGAGGCTCTTTGGAAAGATAATCGCCTTTCAAATAACCTCTTTTTGCTGTCATACAAACATGCTAGTTGGGTTTGTATCGTCCAGGATATCACATATCGTTGCTCATATAAGCACTGTGTAGCTGGCCTATTGTACTAGGAAGCAATAAGTATGCATATGCGCTAGATCTGTTTTCTTATAATCAGTCATTCTGCAAACGCTGTGTCAGTGTATGAACTGAAAAATCCGACAGAATGCTACAAACTCCTTAGCACGTGCAACACCATCTACCACCTCTGGAAGATATTTCCGACCAAGCATTGCTATATGATCGCGAATTGTCTTGGGTGTACTTTACCTTTCCTACAAATTTGTAAATCTGATGCTGAAACGCCCTGTATTTTGAACAAAGAATTAAATGATTTAGGTTGTCGAATATTGCCTCGATGAGATGTTGCGGTTTATTAGATACACAAAACTAAACATCATACAGAGGAAACTACTGAGTGCAGGGAGGGGCAGAACTCACCATGAGCTTCTTCTTTTGCCTGATGCGCTCCTTGCAGAGGAAGACGACGGCCGCCTTGAAGACGAAGCACATGGCGTGAAGCTCCAGGCCCTTTTAATCTTTCCCAGGAACTCGGAGATGTTCAGCCACTCCACGCCTCCATAGTACAGCAGCTCGCCCGGGCTCAGATCCACGTGCTGCAATCAACGACCTTCTCACTATTCTTCTTCGAACACATTATTTAATATTGATCGATGCATAAGGTTTTCTAATAACTTAAGGCGTCAAATGCTGTATTCTCATTTTCTAGAAAATCTTGTGTAATTCGCAGCTGCGTATAATCTCTGTTGTTTCATATACCGTATACTTATCAAGTTTAATTTTAATGTTTTTATACCCTCACATAATGCTAAAGAAAAGTGTTTCGGTTATGGTTTTCAGCATTTTTGGTGTCACAACTATATAAAACAAGTTATATATTTAAGATAATGGAAACCGAAAAGAAAATAGAATTTAAGAATTATGCCGAAAACAAGAGACTCCAATGATTAGCTAAAATGAAAATTCCAATCAGTATCGCAATTCAATAATAATTTGGCCTTGCACAAAGCGTTTTTAATTCTTACATTTAACTGCATTCCAATTCTTTTTTTTACCCACTAGTACACACCGAAGTAGGATACGTATCGGTCTAATTTTTGTACAGGGCCTACTTTCTAACATGGTCCACAACTATTATGTTTAGAAGATAGTTTAGTCAATAATTGCTAAAAAAATATTCTTAGATAACCCTTTTTATAGAATTAATTTAAAATGTTTAAAAAATGTTCACAGAATGTATACGTGCACAAAACTTTAAAGTTTTTAGCGTACAATCCACAATTATATGTTAATTCCGAACTTCGTAGAAATTACCTAGAGATAGAGAGTGGGAAAGAGTTTTTTTGATTCTTATGAATACAATGTAATTTTAGCTGAGAAAAAATGATAAACCAATTCAACTTGAGCGATATATAGAACTTGATAATTGTCATAGATAACTCGTATATGATTGAGGCGTATATATTTAATATGTATGTAGTTTGTTTTAACAAGCCTTATCAAATAATTAGTTTGGACTAAAAATTTAACGAATTTGATTTTTATCTTATTTTATCATCAGTTTTTAATAACTATTGGTGGCATGACATTAAGAAACCTAAAGTTACGAACCTGTCTGGAGCTCTTGTAGTGCTGCCTAGATAAGTGATCGAAAATGGCGCCGTACTCCTCATGGATCCTCTGCATCTCGTTGATATGCTCCGCCACCCGCTCCATGCCTTTCAGAGCCTCTGAAACAGCAAATAATCATACCAGTTGTAACAGGGAACAATTACAACTGTTATTAAGCATGGCTAACTCTCAACTTGCCAATCTTTGGAAAAAAAGGTGTTTAGGTTAATGTTAAAGGTGAACGTTTTTCATCATAATATTTTTTGAGCATGACAATTTACGATATTTGAGAAATTTATAAAAGTATTAATTAATTCAATCTGCAAAACAATCTATTCATTCATAAAGATCTCAACTACATCCATGAAGGTGGTTTTTAGTGTTGGTTTGAAAAGAATGTTTGTAAATGATTGACATATTAGAACCACGTGAATGACTCAACAAAACATTCAAAAACTCCACTGTTTCTACTCACGAACAATCCGATCCTCACAGTTGTCCATGTCACCGTTATAAAAGTTCAGAATCTCCAAATGCGCAATAGGATAATAAAATCAGAGAGCTGCCACATTATTATCAGCTCGACAAAGGTAATTGCATTTCGTTTGATGTTAAGGCCAGTCGTTAATTAATATGAGTCAGATTAAAGAAATCAATCCATCAATAATGAGATTAGCTTTTGATAATTATTATATCTACACAGATGAAAATAAATCCCCATCACAAAGAAGGAATTGTGCAAGATAAACGGAATTTGGTAGGTGTGTTTGACCATGACTTCAGTGAAAGATCACTTCAATTCAAATTTTCGCAATACGAATACGAGGGGAGCTAGTAGAACCACCGTGAACATGGAAATTTTGTTTGTTTTTAATACGCGATGCGCGCTTTTATCTTCTAGAAAGGACCTTGTAAGATAGATATGCTTTAAGGAGACGAAGACAGCAGTATCAGCAGATTACTAAGTTTGAACGAGGCCGTGTAATATGAATATGAGAAAATGGATTTTCTTTTCGCGATATTGCAGATAGATGCAGTAAGATATGTATTCACTGTGCATGTTTGTTGTCACAGAAAAGTACTGTCTCAAGAAAACCTGAGTCGCCGCACATAGGCCACTACTGTGAGAGACGACCCCGTATTAGTCGGATAACTGTAGCGCATCACGCTGTAAGTAATAAGTAGAAGAAATTCGAACTTCTGTTGGCACCACAATGACACAGTGAACAATAACAAATCTATTGCTTGAGGGACAACTCCGAGCCAGACGCCTTGAAGCGTTCATGCCACTAACTCTAAATCACTGCCTTCTGCTACTTCAGTGGTGTCAATCTAGAGCTCATTGGAGAGGAGATCTGTTGTGTGTTTAGATGAGAGTCGTTTCTGTCTTTGTGTCAATGTAGGATGTATGTTGCTGGGTATATCCAACACGTTGGTTAGAAGGAAATCAAGTCAATCTGTCAGGTATTGGTCAGGTCAATCTGTCAGTCAATCTTAGTCAGGAAATCAGGTCAATCTGTCTGCTTCGTATACACTCTGTACTTACACTAGGAGTAATGATCTGGGGAGAAATTTCCTATGACAGCAGGATCATTCTCGTCACTTTGACAGCAAATTAGTGCATCAGCGTACTCAAAACCAGAGGATTGTATTGGCTTTTACACCGATTCACACTAAAGACTAACTTTTCCGACTGTCACTATACCGTTTAAATGCCCTTTTGGATTAAGAGATGTCTTTGTGACATTTCGTTATAGTAATGCGTTGTTAGATTTAAATTTATATTGAATGCGAGGGGCGGAATACTGAACAGAAAAATAGGTTTCTTAGTGTAGAGCAGGAAGACCGACAAGACCGGCTGCATTCGGTTTGGTGATGATTTTCTTGCGATCCCTTTCATCATATGCTCATTTTCGTAATTTGTTTGAGAGATTTTGATAGCCTATAAAAACTTCATTAATTGTTTTTAATTAATATATTTTTTTAATATTTTAATTGCACACAAGGGGAGGAGATCCTTTATCAATAATATACTAGCCTGGATGTAGGATACCTACCTAAGCAATTGTTTACGTCTCTACGACAGCTATGTCTAAAAACAAGTATCATTTCAGAACTACACTAAACCAAGCAGAGGTGATTAATATAGATAAAAGTCATTTGACTTATCACTTCTGGACTTGGTGACTACTAAAACGAACCAAATACGAGAATGTTTATTAAATTAGTATAATGTCATGTATCAAATCAAAATTGAAGAAGTGGTTATTATGTGCTACTTATATATTTATATGTGTTATTATGTGCTACTTATAGTATGCTTCTCACCCGAGAGGTGCAGGTGCTCCCTGCGAGTTGGGGTCGGTGAGGTGCTTGAGCTGCTGCAGGAGCAGCGGGTACTTGAGGATCCTCTGGATGGGCTTGATGAGGTAGGACTCCAGGGAGAAGGAGTGCTGGCCTTTGGGGTTGCGCGACTGCAGGAACTCCAGCAGGGCGGAGTTGCCCTCGCCCGCCGCGGGGCACACGTGCTCCTTGTTGCGAAGGCCTGTCCGGGAACACATTAGATCTTAAAACCGCACATTGTGTGTTTCATTCAATCTTACAAACTATTCTATTTACTGTAGTTTTCAATTCCTTCTATTAACTCACGCTCTCCCTTTTTCAATCGTTAATAAAATACTTTTTATTCATCCACTCAAGTTCAAATACATTTTTTTTGAGCTTGTAGTGGATGACACTTGATGTTAATACAGTTTTTTCAAATATTAATTCAGTAATTAAATTTCACTAATTAATTTTTTTTTAGATTTAAGTTGCATGTATCTACCAGTATACCAGATGGCGCCAGATAAACTTAAAAAAAAAAGGAATGAAAATTATTTATAAAGGACTTTCTGCAATAGAGTGAAAAAAAAAAAGTAGGAATTGACTTAAATTTTTTTTTTTTTATATATTACTTGTTTATCTACTAATTAAAGATCACAAAAGGTTCTTGATACTTTTTGAAGTTCATATGTTGTAATTTTCATAACAATTAATACTCACAGCAACCGAGAGATGAAGAATGTGATTGTTTAATACACTGAAAATCTTACCTTTTTGGAATCCCAATTTCCAATATTTATTGTAATCTTTTCCAAAAAGTTTATTAAAAACATCGATATTTTATCGAAAATAAAACTTTATATTTACTGAAGTAGTGGAAATGTCAGAAAATATGTGTTGGTTTATGGCCTTTTAAAAACAAAAATTCTCCGGCAAAGCCACATTTCTATAAATTTTGGTGAAATGGAATGACATGAAGTTGTCCTAAACTATAAAATGATGAGTTTAACTTTTTGAGGATTCTGGGGATTAAATCGTTTTCAATAATTTGTTTCTTCTCCCAAATCTCTCTAGAAGTACTTTTATTTCCAACATCAATTGGTAACAATGGAATTAGGTTTTAAGAAACGGACATCTCTTGTCTCTGGATTCATTGCAAACTTAATCTCTTGATTGCCGAATTCTTCGAAACTCCACTATTAAGATGAATAAGTTAAGTAAAAAAGAAGTTTTAACTAAGCATTTAAGCAGAAAAAAATCAATTAAGTATTAAATATTTCAATTTTGATGATTGTAAGCCAGCTACTTTAACACCCCTATGGCTTTCAATATTTAAACCTTGTTTGGTAAAAATGATATATTTACAAAAAATTCTAAAGATCATATTAAAAATTTATTTCTTTTGAATAAAATAGTATTAGAATAGTTATTAAGTTAATCATGATTTAAAAAATAAATCTCAATTCAAAGAAAACCCTGGATAAAATTAAGTTCAGGAAGAAAATAAAATCCTATTTGTTTTTAATTATTAATAATTTGATATAAAAGCTTCTTATTCCTTAATAATAATATACATTTTATTATGTCACAATGCAAAATATTATCTACTTAGTGAATAATTGGAATTCACAAAATAGCAGCCGTAAGAATTTTAAAAGATAAGATTGTATAAGTAGCCATAAAAAAAAATCCCAAAGTTTTACTATTATATGTACTTTGGTAATTACATAATGTTATTACATATATTTATAATAATACAAATTGATTTTTTATAGAGACGTATGACAAAATAAGAAGAATAATCATCATTAAGACGAGCAATATTTATTATGGAAACTAGGCTCGCATTTCACTCTGAGTGATAAATACCAAAGTTGAATTTCAATAATGAAAGAAAGAGAATTAATTAAATAAAAAGTTTTACATTGCTATTTAATTGCATTAGAGAAATACTCAAAACAGATGCTCAAAAATGCGCTTAAAAATATCGATGCCTAATTCACACCAGTCAATGAAAAGTTGGCGTGCCTTTTCAAAGAATTTTGGTGTCATGCTTATCCTCTCCACAGCAACAACCATTCTTTTGGGGAGTTTTTACACACTCGTCTCGTGTACCAATGTTTTCATAATCTGAAGCATTGAGAATGTGAAGATTTTAAAGAACAATGTTTGCTTCGATTGGTTTGTTTTAATTAAATCTCAATAAGGCAATCTGCTGTAAATGTGGATTCTTTTCACTGGAAATCTGCATATGATAAATGCTTGATAGCATACTACTTCTTCAACACCAAAGAAATGTCTTCTTTTATTTGTTGGATGAGTTTTAATGTAACACTCTTTTTTAACATAATGAGTCCCTATGTACCATATAGTGGTTGTTCGAGAAGAAGAGTATCACAGAAGAAAGAAGAATTGAATACCATTAAGAATATAATAGAAAGAAGAGTACCATTACTCTTCTTATTTTGTCAAAACAATTTACGAAAACCCTGTATACATAAATACAAACGAATCATGAGATTGCATGTTTCACTGAACCTTTACAAATTATTAAATCATCCATCAAAATGTAGAATGAAGGTGTATTTTATAATTCAAGGAGTTATTACTATGATATGTAAGAAAACATACATTGAAAAAACCCCAGGAAATTTCATATTTTGAATGTTAAACAAGTAGTGATTAATTAAGCTTAAGAGGCTTCAATGTCAGTACCGACTATCTTATATTGATTACATAAAAAAAATCATATGTAGTTATTGATTACATAAAAAAAATCACGTGTAGTTATTGATTATATGACCTTTTTATATTGATTCATAATTACATAAAAATACTCATAACTTTATATCGGTTATTACAAAAAATCTTAATATCAAATTTTTACGCCATATGCAATTTGTTTTTAATATTTCATTTGATCAGTTTCGCTTCTCTAAATCCACGTCTAGATTTGCAAACAATTCAGTGCTAAGATAAGTTTCGTGTTTACTGACAAGTACCTTTACAGACATTTTAAAGATAGTTTATTATTCAGAAATTTAAAATGGTATTCAGAATCTTACAATTAATTTTGCATATATTAAAAAGCTGAATTATAACGTGTAGAAAATGAAAGTGGCCTCACCTTTACATTTACTCGGATGTAACACTTTCTGAGCTTTCGAATGACTAGCACAAAAGGAACTATACAATTTGAACTGATCGGCATAGTAGAGAAAAGAATTTCCAAGCGCAAACAAAACGTTCTGCAAAGAAAACAACTGAAATTAATCACATCATATACATAAGAAAATGTCATGTATTTTATGGCAACATTTTAACCAATTTTTGCATTGCATTGTGAAAGAAATATAAATATTGCATAATTTTTCTTAGATACTAAATCTACTGTTTTTCCAGACCATAGAAAAGTTTTTTTTACGGAATATGCACTAAAAGTAGCGAATTTATTTTTGCACTTATTATCTTTATTAAACAGTTTTTTAAGTGTACTTGCTCGGACGTATCTTAACTTGGCATAGTTTAAATCTCGACTCATAAAAACAGCAGCAATTTTAGTTGCGCAATCTACCACTTTTTCTGCTTAAATAGTTCAAGTGAGCACTTAGGGAAAAAAAGTGAGTTATTTTTTATAAGGCATCGTGAAGTGCACACTTAAATATACTGGGATAAACCTTAAGTTTAGGTGTTTATTTTCGCTATCGTTCGTCGTAAACATATACGTCCTGTGACAAAAGTTTTCTAATTGAGGTAAACATTCATGTTATAGCATTTTTGTGTCCATTATTGGAGAAAATAAAAACACCTGACTTTATATATATAGTTTCTATAAGCAAAAATTTACATTCACCCTAAAAAATGTAACACAAATAGTTTCACTTTTGTGTGACAAAAATTGACCGAAAATTTCAAAGTTGGAGATTTTTTTGGCCATGATTGAGGGGTCGGTTATATATTAATTCAATTCCAGAATGAAATTAGAGTACAACGCGTTAGGGAATTTAATTCCGAAATGAAACAAAAATTACAAATAGAAAGTTGTAGAAGTATTGTCAAATTATGTAGAATCAATACTATTTATTTGGTCTTAAACTTAATTTAAATGGTTTTTTAACAAATGAAGTAATTGGCATTATTACCAATGAATCAGACTGTCAGATACTCATGCCAAACAGCTATCATTAGGTTTTGGCGTTTAGAATGGGTAGATTGTTGATGTTTAAGGCTATACCAAACAAACATCATTTGCGCGAAATTTTACTTTTCTGTTTTAATTAGAAGAAAAAAGTAAGGCGTTAAATTTTTGTAGACGTTTATAAAGAAATGTACCAACTGAAAGAACTTGTCAAAATTGATTTAAACAATTCCTAGACCGTGATTTTGGTGCTGTAGAACAAGAGAGCTCTGGCTAGAAAATAACCTTACTAAGTGAAGTTATCGACTGCAATTCATGCGTTTGAGCCAAGCCTTGGAAGAAAATCGGTCAGAATATGAGGAAAGACGTGACAAAGCCATTTTCAACATGACATTTTATTGGCCTCTTGTTGCGAAACAAGTTAAAAAATATTTGAAAATGCTTTTGATGGGGGAAGTTCTACCACACGAATTCTATTATTCAGACATTGCTCTCTTTGATTACCACTCGTTTTGATCGATGATGCGTAACTTATCTGAAAAGAACTTCCGTTCTTTTGAAAAATAAAAAAATTGTCTTGATTCGTGAATGGTCTAAAAGAACGAATCGTTCTTTCGATGAGGAATTCGTCTTTTTCCGGAGAAATGAGAAAAAAGTAGTATCTAATGATGGGCAATACTTTGATTGATGTATTAATTAATTTTTTATTGAAATAAAGGTTTTTTTTTTTTGAAAAAAAAAAATCTACATGAATTAAATTTAACACCTAATCCGTGTATCTAAAGTTTACAAATTTATGTTATTGTTAAAAATATTTAAGAAAAATTTTGTAGTTGTGCACTGTATAATAAGGATATATTTAACATAACAAAGAACATTCATCATGAGAAATAGGAAAATTTCTGAGAATGATATTTCAAAGCATGTTGTTGCAGATTTTTGACAGTAGACGATATGAATTCATAAACTATGACACTAATATTCCAGTCCTAATTGCTTTATCTATGGAACTACTGTTATTATAGAAGCATTCTATCAAAATTGGTAAATCTTAATGGTAAATGATTAAGATCATTTATCACTTAGTTGGCAAATATGTAGCAGATTCAGTATTATTCCCGGTTTATCACAGCAGTCCTAATACGCCACATTTTTGAAGTGAACACCATGAAGGACAGCATCTGTAGTTTCATACATCATCACTTTGAATCCAATGGTAGAACTTGCCAACTGCAGGTAAATCGTGCACATTCCTGACAAAGACAACTGGAATTTTCAATTCAACACTCTAGTCGAATTTCAAAGTTCTACAAGCTATTTATCCTGTCTCATTATCGAGATCTATGCAAGATAGTGAAGAAAATTACAGATTATCCAGTTTAATTGACTCTCATAAAACTGGTTTACTTTTAAACCTTTCACAGCCATGATGCATGTTTGTTTACACATAAAATATCAATGATAATCCAGTTTCACTAAGAAGTAATTACTTCAGTATTAATTCCACCTTGATAATTCTTAATGTCTTAACCATTGGTTAGTGAACTTATATTGATTTGATAAAGTATATGATGCAATATTCAAAATATTTCATTACAGAATTTCAACTACTTTTTTTTTTTTTCAAATACTTTTTCCCTAGTAATATTGCAGATATACATTGTTAAAATTATGAATAATAAGTGTTTATTCTGTTTTATTATTTTTTATGTTAGAAATTGAAGTAAAAATTTAACGATTCAAGTTAGAATCAGTACTATAATCTTATTTATCACCAGGAGATCATCGCAGCTATTATCACATTGAAAATGTTTTCACTTCGACTCATTTTGAAAAATTACGTAAAGCAAATATAAGAGATAAGCAATAAACAGCACGCAAACCTACCCAAACCTTTGGGTACAGAGATATATCGAGTCCAGTGTCTCTGAAACAGTATGAAATTGCGATAAAAGGATTACTATATAGTCAGACACAAAACATCAAGTACGCATTCGTGTTTGCCTTAAATGTAAGTCAGCCTAAAAATACTAATCTATTTAACCTAATGGTTTAATCGATTTTAACCCAGAATTAAAAATTAATTTTCACACAACTTTTGGTGTTCCGAAAAGATACAAATCAAATGTATACTCGTTACTTTTGATAATCACTTAAGGAGTTGATAAATAATAATAATAACATAACAAGAAAACTCATCATTCATTCCGAAGATTACCTTGAACTGTGCAGGGTGGTCGAACTTGTGGAAGTCTACCTCCGAGGCGATGGCCTCTTCCAGGCTCTGCAGGAAGACCCTCTGGAACTGGACGATCTCCTGATGTTGCCGAAGAGGGCGTTCACCTCGGAGTTGGACAGGAAGGTCTCCTTCTTCATGGGCTCCAAGTAGTGCTCCAACAGGCTGTTCAGGTGCTGTGGCAACGTAAACCGAACAGTTAGTACCCCGTAGCTTATTCAACTGGCAGATTATGACTGGGTGGATGTGTGCTGCAAATATCTAAATTTTTGTTCAGCTCTGGCACAAATTTCTGATACGCGCAAAGGCGGCTTGAAAATTTATTTTCATTAAAATCGAGACGCTGTTATGTTAGTTTTCTACACATACAATGTGCTTCAAAAGGTCTTAGAATTTATAGATCAGGTATACAAAAGTTAGTCATTTTTTGCTAATGCACATGGGGCAGCAAAGACCGTTGTAAGACATAAATTCAAGAAACAAAAATAAATGAATGCTGGTTTAATATTATAGATTAATGTACAAAATTACCTCTGTTGTGTTAAATAATGTATTTTATATTATATATTAGTGTATAAAATTATCACTGTTGCATTACTTTACATCACATAAACATGTCTAAATCTAGTGTCTTTTTAAATGAGAAGATGTAGCACAAATACAATTCAAGTTTACAAGGAATCCTTGTTTAAATACGATATGATACAAAAGTCGGTATACTAACGAATTTATTAATAACTTTTTGATAATTGAAAGCACGTACTTGTAATTACAGATAATATACTTATGTTCTGGTGGGTATAGGGTTCTGTGGTTCTACTAAAGGCATCGCTTGAAATGTGAGCCGTTCTGCTGCCTTCACATAAGCATCATATTAGAAGTGTTGACACAAATCGCATTAGTTTAACTTATTAATGGTATCATTGCTTTTCAATTCCTACATAACTTTAACATTTTGCACATGAAATTTCGGCTTATTTACAAGACGTTGGTGAGTTTTGTGTGAAATTTAAGCTTCATTGGATAATCTTCTGAATAATTTTCTAGGAGATTCGAGAAAGAGTTAATCAAAAACTTTCTGCAATTCCTTTTTCATTGTAGGCTAACTACGCCTGTAAGTTACAACACCATTTTCTCCAATTTTCTTCATTAAATTTGGAATAACCATTTTAATTGAGAATTTCATCCCGAACTCATTACGAAACATAGTGTAAGACGAAATTTTATAATTATGTTCAATGTGAAACTTTTTTTTTTTCGTCCTGTTGGTATTATTAATTAACCTCTTTTTTTGATGCGCTCGTTAACAGAATTAAAGTGAATGGTATGTAGCAATATCTGTAGAATATGAATGTAACTATATATTCATCTGTAATACCGGTATATAATTAAATAAATATTTTTAATTAAAATTAAATAATTCAATGTCTTTTTGGATGCATGATTCTTTTTACCAACATTAACCTCACACTGAAACAGATGCATCATCTTTAGGCTGATCTGATATGCTACATTTTTCTTGCTTTTATTGTATCTATAGTATTTTACAGTGGGGACTGCAATCATATGTTGAAACGAAACAATGTTATTTTTGATTGAAGAAGTCATTTTAATGTTAAACTACGACCCTTTGAATCACTTGTATACGTGGAAAAAAATTATTGAAATTTTTCAGGCTGAAAACTGGAATACCACCACAGTTATGAATACAGTTTGGACAGAAAGAACTATTCAAAGTTTTGTAAAACACTTTCCAACTATCTGATGGGACTAACTGTTTCTAAAGTAAAGATGATTTTTTTAAAAATATGTAACTACCTGGATTTATGATTAGACCAAGATATACAAACCAAAAAGATCTTTAAAAAAGAAGTATAAATAAAACTGTTTTTATATTTATTTTAAAAACTTGCGATTGTGATGTTTTTTTTCCTTTAAATATTTGTCATTCTACATCTTGTACAAACCTAGTATGACGTTAGATTTTATGTAGCCGAATTTATTTCATAAGGAATTATTAATAAATATTTTTTACAATTTTTCTGCTTTCTAACAATAATTTAATTCTCAACCAAGATACGCAATGAAAAAATTTTATATCCCTGACAATTTTTTGTATTCGATAGGAAATAGCACTAAACCATAGAGTAGCAATAGAACTTGCATAAGGGTTACGAGTTTGAAGTCAAGATGCTTGTCATGTGACAAATGTACACTTCAGCGACTAGATTGATCATCATCCCATTGATATGCATGGGACTCACCGCTTTGTTTACATGCTTTGCACTGCAAAAATGGCTAAAAAGTGCTCCGAACATGGCTGTTCGGAGAAACATGCGATCAAACGTAATGTTTTAATAAGGCACACAGGAATATATTTACTTTGTATATTGAATGATTATAGAAAGCTTTAAAAGCAATTTTATTGAGTATATACAATTAATATCAGATTTATATCGAAGCTTGTATCGCAATATAACATGTTAGATAGATAATTGTTGAATAGCTATCGTATTCATCAATTGATTAGAAGTTATTTTAATGAATTTTAAAATAATTTTATAGCATAGCATGGCTGACTGACGATTTTTTGGCAACTATCTATATTATGGGCAAGAAGGAGGACAATAACCTATAACGATTTTCAAAACAAATATTTCATTTTTTTAAAATTCTGAAATAGTGTAAAATGAATGTTTCTAACTATGCATGTTTTTTTTTGTCAATAAATAAAAATTATTTTTCATAGTTTGCTCACTTTAAGAGAATTTTAATTATTTTTTTCATATAAATATTACTGTTTCTTAATTTTTGAAGCATAATTTATGTGTGTTTAATTGCATATTTTGATTAATAAATATGTATTTATATATATAAAAGAATATAATTGTCTCTAAAGAAATACGGGGCGGGGGAGAAGCCAAGAGGTGATGCAGCACCAATTCAAGTGTAAAATGGGGGTGTGTGATATGTTGGCCTCAACATTCCTTCAGAATACGAAAGCGTTCTCTATTTTGCTATTACTGTATGCAGTAAATCAAATACTTATTTAGACAGTTTGTCTCTAATTTGATCCTAAAATTTACAGCTGTTTTTTTTCTGATGCTGATAATTTGACATATTACGCCATTGGTTCTATGCTATGTTTTGTTGTTTTAAGTTAGGATGTGAAGGCCACATGTGCTCATTATAACTTGGCCGTGGTCAGCACATTAAAAAACCCGAAAATTATCTAACATATATTATTTACATACAAATGAAATAAATACAACTAATAGCAATTGTGCATGATATTGCATTAAAAATCTAAACCCTATTGCACTATTAGCTTTGGACGTTACCCCTTAGCCACAGGTGGACTAAGATGTATCTTTGTCTAATAAACACGTAATAATTGAAACAAACTTTAGCACAAATATCTTATTTAAAAAAACTTTATAACTTTAAAAAGTCCTATTGAATATTACTGTATAATGTACTTCGTCTATGAGATACAGTTGAAATATGAATTTCTCTAAAGATAAGGTAAAGGATTTTACAAGATGGACGATTTGTGCAGAGCTGAAAAATTTAGATAATTTGTGTGTAAAAAAATTCATTAAAGCATAATTTGATGAACATGTGAGTAGAATGTGAGAAATAAAATTGAACGAGAAAAAATAATTAAGAAAAAAATCATAAACAATTAACTGCGCTGATTAATTTTAACTGTATATTTTAGAAAAAATTAAAAAAAAAAAAAAAAAACTTAATCAAATTACTGGTAATTTGCAGTGCATGAATAAAAATTGGCGTGCTTATTTTTTTTATTCAGAGTGTTTTGTATTACTAACCTCGCCGTGGTGGATGCGGCCGTCGCAAAGAAAGCACAAATTCTGAAAACAGTAAAATGATGTATATGAACTTGTGGCCCCCAAAATGTTTTCATTCAAAGAGAGAGATAGAGAGAGAGAAACAAATTTTCATGCACACTTTCCACATCAAGAACAACTTTTCACGAACTATAGAGAAAAACATGCTACTTCACAAACATGCACAAAAAAAGTCGCGCAAAAAAATCAGGCTACAACAAAAATGTCACAAAAAACGTACACGACAAAAAAAATGACACACAATGTTCCAACGGTTGAAGAGAAAAAAAAACAGGCGATGCTTCTTTTTTTAAACAATCAACTTAACAGGTTTTCAAAACATTTAAATATTAATATTAATATAATATTATTTATTCAGTTTTTATAAATATTTATCATATAGTTAACTTAATGTATGTTTGTAGGTATTGTTCCATTCTAGTATGTTCAAAATTTGATGTATACTGGTAATGATGAATTCTATAATATTCAACTAAGTAATAGAGATTCTTTATGAAGAGTTTTAGCCAATTATTAATAAAATGTAAACATCGAAACATTTGAATTATTTTTAAACTCGTTCTTTTTCGAATGAATTTCTAAATACTTAGAGCAAATTTAATTTGAATGGATATTATCTAGAACATTAATTACATTACTTAAAATTTTTTTTAAGTCATGTAAAAAATTTCGCGATTAAAAATTCTTGATGTAGAAACTGACACAATATTTATTTCTCCCTGTTATTCCTTCTTAAAATTACGGTTTTCAATTAAATGAGAATTTCCTACTAATAAAAGTGTGTTGAAAGATTTAGATTATCCTAACATCGCGATTTTTTTATTTATTTATTTACTTCCATACTCGGATAACAATTAAATACACCTATATATTTCTACACCGTTTCATATGAAACAGCAAACAAATAAGAAGTCTACAACACAACCAACAATAAAAACAAAAAACAAACAAAGATAGTAAGTAGAATTCATAGAAAATGTAAGGCATTAATGCAGAAAAGAATAAAGATAAAAATAAAAGGAAACAAAAGGATAAAAAAATGTGAAGATATGCCAGCTACTAAACACTTAACAGAAATAGATACAAAAACAATTAGTTTAAAAGTGCTACGTTCCATATTAAAGAGAGATTTTCTGAGTGTATATCTTGCAGGAGTTTACCTTTTGCATCGCATCGTCATACCACTCAACGACTTCGCTCATGTGCTGCATTAAAATGGGACAAGGAACCAAGTGTAAAAAATTGTTAAATCACACAACACAGCTGGAGTGGGACATTTTTGGCTGTTTCAGATGCCAATTGTGCTTCGATTCTTTGCCTCAATTCATTTAACTGACTCGAATCATCAACTTTTTTTCTTGGCAAACTGCGCAACAATTTTATTTTTTTTCAAGATTGATTTGCAGCGCTATACACATAAGCATGGCAGTTTACAACAATAGCAAAAGAAAAAGGCTATGCTTATCTCTAAACATATAGAGCTCGCACACGATTGAAAACTTTTTATTTAGTTTAAAATTTGCAACTAGTGAAAGCAAAATCGGATCTGAAGACACCAAAAATGATCACACAGAAGCTTGAACACACAAATAAAAGAAAGCAGATATGTAACTAGGTGTGAAAAAAAAATAAACTGCTTCAAGAAATTGCTTGTTATGAAAGTCAAACATGCTAACGGTTATGAAATTCTATTTCAGTCTTAAACGTTATTTTCTTAAGGTACAAGATTGAACTATGATTTTTATACTAGCAAAAAGTTGAAACAATTTCATTTTTAATAATACAATAAAATTATTGTTCATATCTATCTATCTATATATATATATATATTTATATATAATATTTCACAGTTATTTATATACAATATTTTCAAATTTTATTAATATACAAAAAGGATTCTGTACTGAAATTCCTCAGAAAAAATCTAAAGCAATTTCATATACAATTGATAAAAAAAAAAAAAAAAAATGCCTTTTTAAATACCAAATTCGTTTTTAGCATTTTTTTTTGCAGTTCTGTAGTTTATTTTCAACTATACCTAGTTACATGTATACAGTTCACATTAGCCTTAAATTATTTTTAAAATAAAAAAACTATAAATCATAATTTGTTTTCAAAAGTACAGTTTTTAAAAATATTATTGTTTCCGTATTCTAGAGTTAAACTTTCCTATTAATTAACATGTTTCCTATTAATTAATTATGTTATGTATCCAACATTTAATTAATAAAATTAAAGGGGTAAATATAATTAATCTGCTTCTTATTTGGTAGTAAATTCTGAACAAGTAATTAAAATAAAATAAATATTTCAGTAAGGCACATTTCATTAGGCATTTTCTGAAAATTTTTATATGAAAAATTAAGAAATTTTAGGAATGGATATGTATCTGGTTATGAATCTTTCGAAGAATAATAGTTGAAATTTATAAAGGTCGAAATCTAGAATACTGTACCCTTGAGGAAGTCGCCAATCTTGCAACCCGGAATATTTCGCCAAGTTCTTTAGAATTACAATAATTAGAGGAATTTGTAACTTATTCTTCTTCCGAACAATATAATAATTATTTTATTGCTTCTTTGATAGTTATTTGCAGAATTTTCATCTATAGTAAATACGAACATAAATATATATTCTTTTAAATAATTATTCCTATCAAGTATTGATTATAAGTTTGTTCTTATAACGTATGCCGGCCACTGATACAGAACATAAAACTGTTATGATGTTGCCACTCATGAACATACGAAAAACAAACAGCAAAACGATTTTTTTATTTTATTAATAACTTAGTTTTGATTATCAAATAATTATTTTCTTTTTAGTGCTGTTGAAATAAAGGTTTGCGACAATAATTATTTGAATTGAATTGAAATGCTACTTTTTATTCAGCGAACACAACGACAGTTCACAGCGAAATTAAATTATTATGCGTTTTTTGTAGTTTCTTTTTAATGCTGTTGACATAATTACGGTTTTGTGGCAATCGTTATTTGTATTCGCCTGGAAAAATTTATTTTTTTAACTTTAGAACGTTAGTTCACAGAAGAAAAAGTCTATTGGAACGATTTAATTATTTCTGTGGCTTTGTAATGTTGTTCTCATTTTCTCCATTCATTTGATATGTCTACTAAAGAACAGATTTTAATGAAGCAATAAATAGTTCATTTTCACCTCCAACAAAGAATATATAAGAATAAAATGTAAGTTATTCTCTGGTTTCTTCTTTTTTGTTAATATTGTTTTATCATTCGAATTCGGCGTCTTAAACAATATTAAATATTTTCTGACATGATAGGGAAAAAAAAATTACGTATTGGCGAATAACTTTGGTGTAATTTTATCCTGTGATTATTATCTTTGTAAAAAGGATACATTTTGTGAGTTAGCAAAACAAAATTCCACATAATAATTTGGCGTAAAAGCTATTTAGGAATAAAATGTTGGCAAAATAGTGATATAATTTGAAGTTAAAGTGATAACATTTGGCGTAAAAGCAAATCATTAAAATTCTGCTATAATAGTGGTAAAATTTTGTCGATAAAGCTATATAATTTGGTGATAAAGCTATATAATTTGGTGATAAAGCAATACTATTTGTCGTAAAAAGCAGTTTAAAAAGAAAATTTAGCTTAGTGAAAAAAATTGGCGATAAAGCGATAAATTTTGGCGTAAAAGCAGATTAAGGAATAACCTTTGACGTAATAGCTGTTTGGCTACTAATGTTGGCGTAATAGCGATTTGTGGCGATGAATTTTGGCGAAATAACGTTTTATAAACTCACCGAACTTCGGCAACTATTTTGTTTGTTTACTTAGCGACTTGACATTATAGCGATGGATTTTGGCACAATATCGTTTAACCGCGAAAAATAACTACGGCATTCATTGTTATGTTTACTTGAGACTTGGCTTCCTGGTAATACATTTGGCACAAAGGGTACAGGATTCTAGATCTTTACCTTTATAATGGAAAGCAATGTTTTATAATAATGGAAAGCAATGTTATATTGAAGAATGCTTCAATATTTTTATTATCTTTTATTCTCTTATGTATAATATTGAAGAATGTTGCTAAATTATTAGAGAATTCTTCCATATATTTTACAATAATATAATATCTTCAATGTAAGTGAAAAATTCATGATGATGACAGCGAATACCATTGAGGAAATATAGTAAGAAGGCGGCCTGATGGCCAATTGGCTAGCGCTCTGACCAATGGCACTACAAGCTTCAGGTTCGAATCCTGGCGGTGGCAGGGATGTTTGTTAGTAGTTCTGAATTCACATTAAGCTATAAGTCCTGGTCTAATTAGCCCAAAGTTCAAAGCGTTTGTCGCACCATAGAGCGACAAACCAAATATAGTAAGAATGCCATTAAAAATGGTAGTTTTGATAAAGACATGCTTTTCTGAGAATTTGACAGTCAATTAATATGTAACCTAACTTAATTATGATTAATTAATTACATTAAATTACGAATTATTCGTCTTTCTTTGGAAAATGGAAATGGAATGTATTTCGCGTAGAAATAACGATATATTTAAAATAATTATTTTGGTAAATGTATCATGCGCTCAGTTTCAAACAATCATTGAATTCATTTTATTAAGATATAAAACATTTAAGTTTGAAGTTATAAGACATTTGATGTACAAATGATGGATTCATTCAACGAATGTACTATGAAACGATTAAATTTAAAAATTATTTTTCTAAAAATTTAGTATTGTTTTTGCTATTATTCATATATATGTGAAATGTTTTTAAGGCTAATGTGAACCACAAAATAAAACTTTGCAACGGTGCCTCAAACTCAGTTATGTTTTCTAGATTTCAAACTTGAAATTAAGAAATTTCAAAAATATTAAAAAATGGTTTACTAACATCAAACATAAATTAAAAATTCTGGTTTACAAGAAGTATAAATATTATGAAAAAACCCTTCAAGTTATTAATTAATATAAAGCATAAAAGATTTGGATTCAGTGAAGCTTATGATTATTTGAAAAGAAATTTAATTAAATTCTAATTATATTCTATTTCTAAAACAAAAATTCATTTTCTCTTTCATATAATCTAGAATATGAAACTTAGTTATCATAAAAACATCTTAAATGATATTTTATAATATTTTTTGTTTGATCATTAAACAAAATTCATATTTTTTAAAATTTCAGCTTTATAAATTATTAAATATTTTTTTTATAATAAAATTTGAGGCATCGTTTGAAAGCATTACACAAAAGACAGGCGAAACGTATTTTAAAGCCAATAAAATAATAATACTTTATTAAATTAATTAGTAATAATTAAGTAATACAAAATTTAAAAAATGGCATTATTATTAAAATTTCAGCAAAAAATTTTTAGATACATTTTTCTTATTGCTAAAAATATAATCAATTAACAGTATTCTGAACAAAGCAAAATGACCACAATACTGTCATTTGTAATGAATAATTTAAAACACAAATTCATCAAGTCAAACTTGTATTGCCAGTTAAGCGTTAAGTATGGTTTAGTCACCTTCTGCCATTAAGTTATTGTTTTGGCATAAAGCTAATGAGAAGCCTTTAATAATTAATAATAAAAGTTCAGCTGTCAAAAAAACCTATTAAAATAGTATCCATTTGCAGAAATATAGCCTTTATCCTAAACACACCAACAAGAGAATGTTCTGGGTACTTTCATATACCCATAACATGTGACTACAATACTGTCATTTGTAATGTCTAATTTAAAACACCAAAATTCATCAAGCCAAACTTGTATTGCCAGTTAAGTGTTAAGTAGGGCTTGATACCCTTTGCCATTAATCCAATGAAAAGACTTTGATAATCAACAATGAAAGTTCAACAGTCAAAAAAATATCTATTAAAAATAGTATCCATTTGTAGAAATATATATTTATCCTTTTTATCTTAAATACACTTGAAAGAGAATGTTATGGGTATTTTCACATACCCATAAAATGTCACCACAATGCTGTTAGTTGTAATGAATAATTTTAAGACATAGAAATTCCTCAAGTCAAACTTGTATTGGCAGTTAGGTTTAAATATGGTTTGGTCACCTTCTGGCATTAAGCAATCATTTTTGGCATTAAGCCAAAGAAGCCTTTACTAATCAACAATAAAAGCTGTCAAATAAAAGCTCAAATTCAGCTGTCAAATAAAAATCTGTTAAAAATAGTATCCATTTACAGAAATATACCCTTTACCTTAAACATACCTGCAAGAGAATAATATGGGTATTTTCACATAATACAACGAAATTACCATCTTGTAACTTGAAAACATGAAAAGTTATTGTATATACGTAAGAAAAACATTCACTTTGAACTTCGTGGCTTAATTATTCAACAAACAATTATTAATGCAACAGAAATATCCTTTTAAGAAGATAAATATTATTCAATACCTAATACATAAAGAGAGGCTTTTTAAAATACGTTTGTGCTAGCGCACACAAAAAGCTATTTCAAATAATTTTAATAAACCCATAAAAAAAAAGATAAAAAAAAAACTGAGATATTCGATGTACTACAATGCTAATTTTTATAATCGAAAAGCATGAAATGAACTCATATTTACCTCAGAGCAATCAAGAAAAATAAAAAACCAATTAGGGTTAAGAGTACAAATATAATATTAGAAGAAAGAAAAAATACGAAGATAGTACAAATTGAAAGTTTACGAGACTACATCTTGTATAAAAGTTAGCATTTTTTTTTTTTTAATTTTCGGTTTTTAGAGGGATATTGGATTAAAAACAATTTGAAAACTTTGTAGTTCACGTCAGTTGTTGACATATTGCTAACAAAAGAAAAAATCTTCCATGTTTTTAAAAGCTTTTGTAGAATAACATATCTAAATTCTTCACATGTTGAACAGCAATCATGTTCAACAGCATGTTCATGTTCCTGTTAAGCAACAATTTTAACAGCGACTCTTTACAATATTGATTTAATTTGTTGAAAAATAATAACTTGAAACAATTATTTTTTATCATTCCCAATACATACATTTTTGCTGTATACTTTATCAACTGACTTCATCACATATTAAAAAAACACAGTTTATATGCCCAGTTTGAAAACATACTTTTCTTCACCAAATAGATTTTATAGAATTCAAATCAATTTTTAATAAACAGAATGTAGAAAATTAATTCTTATTTTGGAATCGAATCAATAAAAATACTTCCAAGAAGAAACAAACCAATTTGAGTTCAGCATCATTTCAATTTTTTTTTTTGACAATGATAATCTGATTATAACAATTTGTATTGTAAATACTGTGTAAATATATACTGTAAATATTACTTTGAAGTTAACTTAGATTTCGATACAGATTCAAAGAAAGTACTATGTATTATGTCTAACTCAGACAAATGAATTAGTGTTTTCTTCCAATTTATGATTGAATCGTTATAAATGACATATTAGTAATAAGTTTTTAAATATTCTAAAAATAATCCTTACATAAAAACAAGTGAAACTAAGAATATTCACTGCTCAATGTTTTTCACTCCTATAATAAAAGTTGAATTCATTATTGGCTGATGAGAAAATCAAATCATCATTAGTGAGTGCATGACTACCAATTTACTGTATTTATTACGGCGAATCAATTTTACAAGACAAATAGGTAGAAGAAATTTCGAACACATTTTTCAGATTCTTTGAAACAAAGTATACTTTTGCACTAATATAGGGATAAACTTGAAGCAATGAAATCTACCCTGGCTTTGTAATGGTTAAGCCAAAGATCCAGACGCTTGAAGTATTTCGATTTATACATAGGGTTTGAAATAAGAGGGGCTGATAGTATCCATCAAGATGAACAATATTTACTATGAAGTTTAAAGGTTGCATTCCACTCTGAGTATTTAAATGCACTTTCAATAAGTGAAACAAAGGGAATTATGTATTCGTACGTTGTACATTCTCATTTAGATAAGAGAAATACTCAAAGTAGATGCTCAAAATGATGCTTTTGCACAGCTTACACTAGTGAATGATGGGTAAGGGCATCTATTGAAGACTTGATGGTATGTTTATTCTGTACACACTTTAACAAAGTGCTAGTAATAATAATAGGTCCCGGAATTGTGACCAAATCATTGTTTATTTTGTTAGCTTTCAGCAACAATTTTTATTTAGATATATATTCCCTGAAGTCCATAGGTATCTAGGACACCAGCAACTTCATACGCCACCTCAGTATGCCAATAATAGTAAGCCCTGAGAATGTGACGTTGTGTTTATTCTATCCGTTTTAATAATAACCAATTCTTATGACGAGATCTTCCATGTAGTCATGGATATCTCAGATACCGAGCTTCATGTGCCACATTTGTAATATGAAGCATCCAAGAGTGTGACTCGATGTTATGTTATTCTGTCCGACGATTTTTATGACGAGATCTTCCATGTAGTCCATAGGTAACTCTGACACCAATGCCTTAATGTGCTCAGTAATAGTAACCCACAGCGAGCAATACGTAACT